>LPNX010293553.1:0-152449 GCA_001517045.1 Pseudotsuga menziesii
AATTTCATAAGTAACTTCAAGCCTTTGCATAACCGGCTGAAGTGAAATTCAAGAAATTGTTCATTAAACCAGCTTGCTGTGAAACAAGGGTTTTCAACATTTCCATCATGTAAATATGCATCATAATTAATCAAATGAATCCGACCAGCTACGCTCGCGGCAACTAAATCGAAAGGGGCATGATTTTCACAAGGATAAGGGTGGGGAAATTGTCAACCTTGGCCAATAAGAGAAAAAACCCATGTGTCTTCTTCCCTTGTTTTTTCCAACCACCTTCATTAAGAAAAGACTGCTGGTGGTTGAGGCAGTTATGATGTTGGGGAGTGGGGTGGCAGGACTGTCAGTCCTCACCCACATGCACACTCCACCAGCAAGAAGCTCTCACGCACTCTTCACTCAGGCAGGCAATTCCACTCTTCCCACAATTTTGTCTGTTTTTCTCCTCACGCACAGGCTCTTGGCGGTTTTGGGTCTCACGCAGACATTTTTTTCTTGGCTCCACGAGTTGCTGAACACCCACGCACTGAAATTTCGCGTCCTCCTTGTTGTCTGTTCACCCACGGACAAAAACGGAGCTGTTTTTCCTCACGCAGGACCTCCATTGTTGTTCATTCCTCGCAGGGTCGGATTGTTCCCCACGCACAGGGATTTTCCCGGTTTTCCAGCTGCTGCAGCGAGCTGAGAGCCGTGCTTTTTCATCCCCGACTGGCTGTGAAGGGCCATTCACGTTTTTGGCTGTCTCACCGACTATTGGTCTCACGCACAGACTATTTGGGACGTTTTTCCCTGCTGTGAGTTGTGCTCCCTGATAAGCTTCAGGACTGTTATTTTCCCCACGTTGTGAGCCGTTTTTGCTGTTACGTTTGGGGACTGTTGTAGATGGGTTGAAGTCGTTTTTCCCTGGTTTAGGCTGTGATAGCTAAATTAATTGCCGGAGTGCAATGGTTGGTCTTCGGACTGTGAGAGAAGCAAAGATGTTGGCTTAGATTTGCTTGATAAACCTAGTGGCTAGAAACCACACAGACAAAGCTAGAGGGCTGGCCTTCTTCTCCATCACCCCTGAATAGCACTGGAAGGGAATGCAGGGCCTGAGGGACTGTGTAGCAGAGAAGGGACTGATTCCTTGTGTTGGGTGTGGATGGGTGTCTTAGAGGTCAAGCTAGTTCTGGTGTAGGTGTCCTTGGCTCTGTCATGAGCTCACCAGCTTAGCAATCTGCCTTCTCCAACTCCTTAATGGCCTGATAAACCCAACTGTGTTGGCTTGGCTGTGTTTTGTGCATCCCTGGCTATGTGTAAGCCTGCTTGTTCCCTTATTCCTTGGAGAATCATGCCCAGCTCGGGGGTGGCAGCGCTGCTGAGAGATTAAGGAGCAAGCTGGCCTATGGTTGGGTGGAACGTTGCAGCGACGTAGCTGGTTGCGGATCGAATTCTTCATAAGATAAGTGATCTTGTGTATTTTACCTCTGCAACTATATTTCTGTTAATGATATAAAATGAACATGTTGAATGAATGTTGTTTCCGCTGTGTCTGGTAAAAAATTGCATCTGTGCATGATACATGTTCAATGTGCATGTTTAAGCATTTTGTTTCAGCAATTTTTGTGTATGCATATGTTCATGGGCTCTTAGCCGGGCATGGAAGCTTGTAGTCGTGTCCTCTACGCCGGTCGGAGGCATGGGGACGTGACAAAATGGTATCAGAGCTCTGGGTTGCAGCAATGGGCCTCTATGGGCCAAGAAGATGCAGTGACAGAAGGTAGAATTACCTTCTCTATTCAAAAGAGAAGCAGCAAGTTTCAAAAATCGCCTAAGTGTTTGAACAGTCGGAAGGATTGGCGGAATTGACTTCCGCTGTAGCGAAAGGTTTAACCTTTTCCCCATCCGCCGTTGCGGACAGCGAAGCGATTCCGCATCCGACGTGAAAGACCGCCGACAGCCGACGCGGTCGAAGAAAGACAAATTTTCTAAGTGTTGGGAAATCGGAGGCGGGAGTGATCTTCCGTCCGCCGTTGCGGAAGGATTCGCGAAGTGGACTTCCGCCAGTCGAAAGGAAAAGTGGTCCGTCAGTCCGCCGTTGCGGAAGTGAAATCGCTAAAGCTTCCGACCAGAAAGGCCGCCGACGCCCGAAGTTGAAATTATTCTCCAAGTAAGAGCGGACGTCGGAAGGATTCGGACTTTGGCGAGCCGTCGTTGCGGAAGCCAAAGTCATTTGGCTTCTGATGTAAGAAGTCCGCCGACATCCAACGTTAAAATTGTTCTCCGTAAATGCCAAATCGGAAGAAGTTAAGGTTTGCGCGTCCGCCGTTGCGGAAGTCGAAGGCATTTGCCGGCCGATCAAAAAGACTGCCGACGCCGCAAGAGAAAGTGTGCCGATCGGGAGAGGAAAGTGAAGGAGCGTCCGTCGTTGCGGAAGCCAAAGGCATTTGCCAGCCGATGTCGATGACAGTCAAAAATAAGTTCGCCAATCGAAAGGGAAAACGTTCCTCGAGCCGCCGTTGCGGAAGCCAAAGTCATTTGGCTTCCGATGTAAAAGGCCGCCGACGTCCGACGTTCAAGTTGTTCTAAGTGCCAAATCGGAAGAGAAAGTGTTCCGGGAGTCAATTCGGCGAAAGAAAGAATGGAAGAGGAGCCGATTCGGCGGAAAAAAGAATGGAAAGAGGAGCCGATTCAGCAGAAGGAATAGTGGAATGAGATCCGATTCTATGCAAGGGGAAAATTTGAGTTTTCCGTGAGATTTTTCCAGCAGATTTCAGCTGTTTTTCAGGGGAATTTTCAGGGTTGAAAAAGAGAAATTGGCAGCGATCTAATGCGCCAGATTGCGCGAAAACCAATGTTTTACAACAAACAAACAAAACGAGGGCGCTGCCCTCGACCCGCCCTGCAATGGCGCAGGGAAGCCACAAGGGGGCAAGTCCCCTTGACCCCCGTCGTCCCCCTCAGATAGACGTTCTTGGATGAAGAAAATTTTGTGTGTTTGGGCATTTGTAATTTTATGGTTACTCCAGGAAGAAGGTAAGTGATTTTGATTTATATGCTATGCATCTAACGTTTGTGTTATTAACACGTTTGCAGAGTCATAGTCACCTTCCAAGGCAATATTCCAGGTAGTGCAGTTTGGTAAGTAAGTGGTGGTTCAGTATGAGAACCCATGATGGGTATGATGCTCGGGATTCCTACGAGCAAGCAGAAGGTGCCATGGAAGAGAATGTCCGTAATAGAAATGATGACATTGAGTCTAATGGAAGGAGATTCCAAGAGACACCGTCAGATGTTGCAGCTACTATGAAAAGCCTAATAAAAGCCCAAGAAGAGCAGCATCAGTTGAATGCTGCTATGTTGCAGAGTTTGACAGACTTGCAAAGAAAGATAGACTCTAGACGAGGTACAGCAAGACCAGAAGGCAGTAAGAGCAGTACTAGGAGAAGGAGAAGGACTTCTAGTGGATCATCTGATTCGGAAGAATCCAGCGGGGATTCAAGCTTTTATTCTCATAAAAGAAAAAGAAAGAGACACCATAGGGATCGCACTCGAGATGAATTTAAGAAAGCTAAACCTCCTACATTTGATGGTGAGGTAAAGACTGCACAAGAAGCTGAAGCTTGGCTTCTTGGTATTAAAAAGTACTTTCAAGTGCATGACTATTCAGGAAACATGAAGGCAAGAGTTGCCATATTCAATATGAAAGGAAGAGCATCCATTTGGTGGGAACACTTCAAGCAAGTGAAGAGGATCAGTGAAAGGAAACTGAAGTGGAAACAGTTCAAGAAGTATTTCAAGCAGAAATACCTATCCGATAGGTATTATGATGACAAGATTAAGGAGTTCCATGAGTTGAGGTTGGGACAGCAGACCATGGAAGAGTATGCAAATAAGTTTTTGGAGCTGTTGAGGTATGTCCGGTACATAAGGGATGAAAAAGTAAAGGTCCAACGTTTTCTGAGTGGATTACCTCAGTCTTATAAAGATAGAATTGAGTTTTATGAACCCAGAACTCTTGAAGAAGCAATAAGGAAGGCTAAGTATTGCTATGAGCAAAGCAAGAGTAAACCAGATTACCATAAGACATGGAAGGACAAGAAGAACGAGAAGTTTGACCAAAGGAAGAAAGGTTTCAAACCTTCTAGCTTCAAGAATCAGCAGAAGCAGCCCTCTCAAGCTGCGAGTAAGCCGATTGGAGTGATAGGAGAAAAGCCTAAGGATCCACAACAGAATAGAGGGCCACTTCAGTGTTGGAAATGTGGAGGACCCCACATGCGCAGGAATTGTCCACTCGAGGATGAGAGTCACTCGAGAATGAGTGTAAGACCAGCTTATAACGTTCAAGAAGCAGAAACAGTGGGTCAAGTAGCAAGGGCAATTCCTAGGATCTATGCAGCACTGGAGGACCGTCAAGCAAACCACCAGTCAGCTGTGGTTGAAGTAGCAGGTAAGATTGCTGAGCAATCTGTTTCTATTTTGATTGACCCTGGTTCTACACATAGTTACATTACTCCCAGAGTAGTGGACATTTGTGCTTTTAAGAAAGTAAAGCATAGGAAGTGTTGGTTAGTTCAGCTAGCCACTGGAACTAAGAGAAAAGTCAGTGAAGTGGTAGAGAAATGTCCATTGGTCATGAATGGATTGGTCACTTGTGTAGATCTGAATGTTCTACCGCTTGGTTCCTATGACGTTCTCATTGGAATGGATTGGTTAGAAACTCACAGGGTGAAGCTTGACTGTTATAATAAGACCTTTGAATGCATGAATGAAGAAGGGAACCTCGTAGTTGTGAAAGGTATTCCGAAGGTGATTTCAGTACGACAGGTTTCAGCAATGCAGTTAAAGAAGTTCTGTAGGAAGGGTTGTCCGTTGTATGCAGCTCAGATTTTGGAGGAATCAAGAGATGAAACTCCTCGGTTGGAGGACTATCAGGTGTTGCAGGAATTCAGGGATGTGTTTCCTGATGAGATTCCAGGGCTTCCTCCAAAGCAGGACATCGATTTCACAATTTAACTTGTGCCAGGAGCAGCACCAGTGTCCAAGGCACCCTACAGAATGAGTATACCGGAGATGCTAGAATTGAAAATGCAACTGCAAGAGTTGTTGGAAAAGAAGCATATCCGCCCGAGTGTGTCTCCTTGGGGAGCACCCGTTCTGTTTGTAAAGAAGAAAGATGGTACACTCAGGTTATGTATTGATTACAGGCAGTTGAACAAGGTTACTGTGAAGAATAAATATCCTTTGCCTAGGATTGATGACCTCTTCGATCAGATAAGAGGAGCAAAGGTATTTTCCAAGATTGACTTGAGGTCTGGTTACCATCAGGTGAGAATCAAGGATGAAGACATTCATAAGACAGCCTTCAGGACAAGGTATGGGCACTATGAGTTTGTAGTGGTACCATTTGGTCTCACGAATGCACCAGCTACATTTATGTGCCTCATGAATAGTGTCTTCAGCAGGTATTTGGACAAGTTTGTTCTTGTTTTCCTTAATGACATTCTTGTATATTCTAAGAATGAGAAAGAGCATGAAGAGCATTTGAGATTGACATTGAGTTTGCTCAGGGAGCATCAGTTGTATGCAAAACTGAGCAAGTGTGACTTCTATAGAGATAGAATTCAGTATTTGGGTCACATTATCTCAGAGGAGGGTATATCTGTGGACCCTGAAAAGATAGAAGCCATTATGAATTGGCCTACTCCAAGAAATGTGACAGATGTAAGATCTTTCATGGGACTTGCAGGATACTACAGGAGATTCATTGAGGGATTCTCCAAAGTTGCACATGCAATTACTTCTTTGCAAAAGAAGGGGATGAAGTTCGAATGGACATCGAGGTGTGAAGAAAGCTTCCAGCAGTTGAAGAATCTTCTCACTAGTGCACCAGTATTGAAGGTTGCAGATCCAGAGAAAGATTTTGTGGTGTGTACCGATGCATGCGAACAAGGGCTAGGAGGAGTCCTTATGCAGGACAACCATGTGATATGTTATGAGTCGAGAAAGCTAAAGGAGCATGAGAAGAACTATGCCACTCATGATCTAGAGCTTGCAGCCATAGTACATGCTCTCAAAATGTGGAGACATTACTTGATGGGTAGGAGATTTGAGCTCAGGACAGATCATTGTGGACTGAAGTACCTATTTGATCAGCCTACTCTGAATGCTAGGCAAGCAAGATGGCTGGAGTTTTTATGTGAGTTTGATTTTGAAATCAAGCACATAAAGGGAAAAGAGAATAAGGTAGCTGATGCACTCAGTAGGAAAATGCAAGAAATGCAGGTGGCATCCCTTAGTATTTGCCAATCAGATTTGAGGCAGCAGATTGCCAATCATGCTGCCGGAGATGAATTGTATGAGCAAGTAAAAGACAAATTGCAGCAGCAAAGTCTTGAGAAGAGGTATGAGGGATATAAATTGGAAGAAGATGGACTTCTCACTTATAAAGGCAGAATTTATATTCCAGATGTAGCAGATTTGAGGAGAGTTGTTATGGATGAGATCCATCAAGCTCCGTATTCTGGTCACCCAGGATATCAGAAGACAATTGCTACAGCTAGAAAATAGTACTTTTGGCCAGGAATGAAAAAGGACATAGCTGAATACATTTCAAGGTGTATGAAATGTCAACAGGTAAAGGTTGAGCATCAACACCCTGCGGGTTTGTTGCAGCCCTTGCCAGTTCCAGAATGGAAATGGGAAGTTATTTCCATGGATTTTATTACAAGATTGCCAATGACTTGGAGACAACATGATTCCATCATGGTTGTGGTAGACAAGTTGACAAAGGCAGCACATTTTATACCGGTTAAGTCTACGTATGAGACTGACGACATTGCAAGGATCTTCATGAAGGAGATATTCAAATTGCATGGATTGCCTAAGGCAATAGTCTCTGACCGAGATGTCAAGTTCACTTCCAACTTTTGGAAGGGGTTGTTTGCAGATTTGGGTACAAAGCTAAACTTCAGCACTGCATACCATCCTCAGACGGATGGGCAGACCGAGAGAGTTAATCAGGTGCTTGAAGATATGCTTCGCATGTATGTGATGGACAAACCAACCAAGTGGGAAGATTACTTGCACTTGGTAGAGTTTGCTTATAACAATGGACATCAGGCATCCTGGGGGATGAGTCCGTATGAAGCTTTGTATGGAAGAAGTTGTAGAACACCAGTGACTTGGGATAATCCAGTGAACAGGATTGTGCTTGGACCGGAATTGCTCAAGGAAATGGAGCAAGAGGTTGTAAAGATCAGACAGAAGCTGAAAGCAGCACAGGACCGACAGAAAAGCTACACAGATAAGCATAGGGTGAACAGGGAGTTCAGTGTTGGGGATCATGTTTACCTCAGAGTGAGGGCAAGGAAGAGTTCCTTGAAACTTGGAAGTTGTGCCAAGTTGTCACCCAGATACTGTGGGCCGTTTGAAGTGCTTGAAAGGATAGGGCCAGTTGCATATAGACTTGCATTGCCTGCTAGCACTAGAGCTCATAATGTTTTTCATGTTTCTTTGCTTAAGAGATATGTACATGATCCTAACCATGTGATAAATTGGGATGTGATTCAGGTGGAACCCGAGGGAGAGTTCCAAATCGAGCCAATGCGCATCCTCGACAGGAAGGTCACCATGCTCCGGAACCGAGCCATAGGGCAGGTAAAGGTGCAATGGGAGCACTACGGGCCTGAAGAGGCTACATGGGAGCTGGAGGATGCCATGCGATTGGCACATCCATTTTTGTTCAATTCTGCGGAACACTGAGGGGATACCAGTGTAGCATTTTGTTCAAATTTTGTAAAGCACCGACAACAGTGCTATTGAAGAGGGAGGGGAATGTAATGTCCCGGTTTTGACCCCGTTACATTAAATGTACATGATGTATATATTGTAGACGATAATGGTGTGGAGCTAAAGGCCAAGGCCCCACTATTGATCAGCTATGCTATGTTTTGGGATTTAATTTGTCGCCGATTGTATATCGGGGCATGCAGCATATATTATGTTTTCCATCATGTAAATATGCATCATAATTAATCAAATGAATCCGACCAGCTACGCTCGCGGCAACTAAATCGAAAGGGGCATGATTTTCACAAGGATAAGGGTGGGGAAATTGTCAACCTTGGCCAATAAGAGAAAAAACCCATGTGTCTTCTTCCCTTGTTTTTTCCAACCACCTTCATTAAGAAAAGACTGCTGGTGGTTGAGGTAGTTATGATGTTGGGGAGTGGGGTGGCAGGACTGTCAGTCCTCACCCACATGCACACTCCACCAGCAAGAAGCTCTCACGCACTCTTCACTCAGGCAGGCAATTCCACTCTTCCCGCGATTTTGTCTATTTTTCTCCTCATGCACAGGCTCTTGGCGGTTTTGGGTCTCACGCAGACATTTTTTCTTGGCTCCACGAGTTGTTGAACACCCACGCACTGAAATTTCGCGTCCTCCTTGTTGTCTGTTCACCCACGGACAAAAACAGAGTTGTTTTTCCTCACGCAGGACCTCCATTGTTGTTCATTCCTCACAGGGTCAGATTGTTCCCCACGCACAGGGATTTTCCTGGTTTTCCAGCTGCTGCAGCGAGCTCAGAGCCGTGCTTTTTCATCCCCGACTGGCTGTGAAGGGCCATTCACGTTTTTGGCTGTCTCACCGACTATTGGTCTCACGCACAGACTATTTAGGACGTTTTTCCCTGCTGTGAGTTGTGCTCCCTGATAAGCTTCAGGACTGTTATTTTCCCCACGTTGTGAGCCGTTTTTGCTGTTACGTTTGGGGACTGTTGTAGATGGGTTGAAGTCGTTTTTCCCTGGTTTAGGCTGTGATAGCTAAATTAATTGCCGGAGTGCAATGGTTGGTCTTCGGACTGTGAGAGGAGCAGAGATGTTGGCTTAGATTTGCTTGATAAACCTGGTGGCTGGAAACCACATAGACAGAGCTAGAGGGCTGGCCTTCTTCTCCATCACCCCTGAATAGCACTGGAAGGGAATGCAGGGCCTGAGGGACTGTGTAGCAAAGAAGGGACTGATTCCTTGTGTTGGGTGTGGATGGGTGTCTTAGAGGTCAAGCTAGTTCTGGTGTAGGTGTCCTTGGCTCTGTCATTAGCTCACCAGCTTAGCAATCTGCCTTCTCCAACTCCTTAATGGCCTGATAAACCCAATTGTGTTGGCTTGGCTGTGTTTTGTGCATCCCTGGCTATGTGTAAGCCTGCTTGTTCCCTTATTCCTTGGAGAATCATGCCCAGCTCGGGGGTGGCAGCGCTGCTGAGAGATTAAGGAGCAAGCTGGCCTATGGTTGGGTGGAACGTTGCAGCGACGTAGCTGGTTGCGGATCGAATTCTTCAAAAGATAAGTGATCTTGTGTATTTTACCTCTGCAACTATATTTCTGTTAATGATATAAAATGAACATGTTGAATGAATGTTGTTTCCGCTGTGTCTGGTAAAAAATTGCATCTGTGCATGATACATGTTCAATGTGCATGTTTAAGCATTTTGTTTCAGCAATTTTTGTGTATGTATATGTTCATGGGCTCTTAGCCGGGCATGGAAGCTTGTAGTCGCGTCCTCTACGCCGGTCGGAGGCATGGGGACGTGACAAGGCATGTCTATACACTAGAGTAAAAACATCTTGCAGAAGTTGTCCAAAAAACTTAAAAGGAGGAACAGGGAACCTCTAAGTCATCTTGATCTAAACCAGATGGAAAGAGGGTACACAAAAGGGGTAGGAGTAAGGAAAGTCCATATAATATCCAAAAGCAAAAACAGAGTTAAAGAATGGCAGCCACTTTAAAATCCTGCAGATAGAAGAAAAACGAGTACAGAAGGAAAGCAAGACTAGCACTATTTGATGATCAATCCCAACAAGAGATTTCTGACAATTATCCCAGTCATGCACGTGTAAATTTTGAAAAGCAGCAGATGACAACTTTGACCACCATCAAGGATCTTAAGACTTTTGGAGCTTCAATTAATAAGGTTAACGCTTGGAAAAAGGAGGGGACAAGTCTGATTTCACAATTTGAAGTTTTCTCTACAAGCTCCAAATTTTCATATTTTATATTTACGATTTTCCATTTCCTCTCCTAAAACCCTGCATTCAACTACACCCTGAAATCTTAAAACTTCTAGCAAAAATTCAATGTTTAAAGATAAAATAAGTAACTTTTCTTCTGAAAGTGAAAAGTAAAAAAAAAAGAGAAACATGAAGTGGAAGTGGAATTGGAACTGGAATCTCATACCCATCTTACATCCAATAAGCCAAGATAAATGAGCAAATTATCTTCTATAATATGTAAGTCGTAAATAAATATAGAGTAAAGCAAAAAACAATGATAACTCAATAAAAGGTTGTGCCAGTTTTGCAATACTAGTATTTTTTAGTTATTGTGAGATGAAGAATCACATTTTGGGCATCTTCAAAACA
The DNA here is from genome assembly GCA_001517045.1 of Pseudotsuga menziesii. Classification (NCBI taxonomy): domain Eukaryota; kingdom Viridiplantae; phylum Streptophyta; class Pinopsida; order Pinales; family Pinaceae; genus Pseudotsuga; species Pseudotsuga menziesii. Next base: position 10,398 of record LPNX010293553.1, read on the forward strand.
CTATAGGTTAATTTCATAAGGCATTTTCAAAACACTTAATTTTTTAGGCATCTTCAAAACTGCACCTGCAAGACGTCAAAATAGTTAGATTTCAAATAGCAATAGCACACTATAGCCATTGAAATCTCTTTTCCAGGAAAAAACACCTCTAACTCCTCAACCTGATGTAGTATCAAGGAGCATGTAGGAAGTCACATAGGGGTTGGCCGGTCTAGCAGAGTTGGGCAAGTAATGGGAACTTCATCAATTGTAGACAATAAAAGAAGTCTGATGTAGGGATCATAATAAAAGAAATAGAATGCAATACATTCAACTACATATGATGTAAATGATGATGGATATGCGAGACTTTTATGTGGCAATGCAATACTCTTCAGTGTTGCCACTCTCCCTTGTACAAGAAGTTAATAAAGACTTTAGTATAGTTGTAGGAACTGGGTTTACCTTATTAGGTATGAACCAAACTTATATCACCATTGCTGGACAGATGACTGTTAGTGTACATAAGTAGATGAGACAAAATTGGGTCAATACGAGGTATCCTGCTGTTATGGATAAATGAACAGATATCAGTCACATGCAACATGTCATTATCATCATCACATATTTACTGCTTAGTAGATCCCTTCTTTCTATAGGTAGCTTATACCATAAATTGAAAGGATTCAAATTTGAGCTACTTTGATGAAGTGACTGGACCTCCAAAGTGGTATAGGCACAATTGCAATATGTTTGTCATCCAATTGGGATATTGGTGCAAAGCACAAAGAGCTTCCCCTGAGCTTGGAAAAACAAGAGACTTGTTTGATAGCAATGTTGTGTCAAATGAGATCCAACATTTCCAAGGGCGAACCCACATCAAAGTTCTACACAGGATAAGAGAAACGAATCATCCATTCCAAGTAGAACAGTAGGAAAACACCACTAGACATAGTATCCTGTCCATTTAATCATAAATGGATGTAGAAGGCTTGTTGAATGCTAACTGATTTTCGGAGGTCAAGAAGGATAGATTCTGACCTGTTATTGAGAACTGGGAGATGTTCTCCATCTATGAGGGTAAGATGCTTCAAAAACAATTCCTTTCATTTGCAGAACTTAGTGGATCCTCCAACACATATCAGAGATGAGGGAGAACTTGAGAAGTGACTAATCATACCCTAGGTCAACCTGATTGGATGGGTGAGCACACATGGGAATGGGGCTCAAGAGGATCTGATGATGATGAAAACGCAGTCAACTATCTTCACTACCCGATGATGAAATGGGATATGGAGACAGAGGAGACCGATCGATGATGACAAAGGTGCAAGGTTGCAACAGGGTTTGCTTCGAGTGCTGCTGAGTAATTTGATGGGCCAGATGAATCTATTGGTGGTAGTGAGAGTGGAATTGACACCAATGCCAATGAAGAATTGCTACAACACTCAGAAGCAAAAGACCAACAATAGGCTATCTGAGCCTACCCAGTGATTGACGATATCCTCGTTCCTTGTTTCTGGGGTAGGCTGTATGCCACATATTACAGGCTACAATTGCCATCTATACCATGACGTATGTATAATTGAATGTTCACTTAGCTAACTACTTAGGAGTAATTTTCACCCATGTTTCAAGTTTACTTTGCCATTATTCCCAAAGCTTCTTTACTTGATAGCTCATCAATTTAATTCAGGGGCAAAAGGACTTTCACCAAGATTACATATCAAACTGAGTTTGAAAGATTTTTAGAGAAACATTCAAATAGTAGATGTAATAGTTCGTCTGGATAGTAGATTTAAGACTGTAATGACCCAACCAGAAGTGTGTACCTATTTTCTTAATATTAGTAGAGAATCGTATTATGTGATAACAATGACACTGAAATTTTTTGAACCTAGAACCTGTGGTTTAAAAGCCGGACAAGCTACGAGTTGCTCAGACCCACTTCCCGCAAGGTAACAAATACATGCATAGGGATATATATTAGCTAGCATATAAGAAGCATATGGATATATATTGGCTAGCGTATAAGAAAAATGACCGGAAATCTGAAAAATGGTAAAAGTAGTCTGTACTTCTTAAGGGTGTTTTGGAAACAAAATAAGCATCCAATGGCATAAAGCGTAAATGCAATAAAACAAACCTCTTTCGGCTGCGTATCTCCAGTACGCGTCCTCCATTGTTTACAGATATGGTGTTCAAATCCTCTCCTTCGAACAAGCGGCCTCGAACATGAAACGAAATTTATAACCTAAAGAAAGGGAATATATATAGCTCTTCCTGAGCTGCTTAGCTTTATCTTAACCTCACCGCGATATGGGGTCAAACCCTAGTAGACTTTGAGTGACTTTGAGTTGGCACAAAAGGATTCTCCTCGTATATTAACCTCATATATTAATTAATAAATATAAATTAAATAGTGTACACCTTTAATGGGTGAAAGGGAATCTACGATATATTGTATAAAGATATAAAGGGGTTTGCACTATTCCCTTGGAAAATTATGTGAATGGGCAAGATTTAAGCGTATGATATAAACATTTTACGCCTAAAGAACCCCATCGCTTGTGCTCAAACCTTATTCTTAAGTGCACTATGTTGCATAGTATTCCAAAGTCATTTGGAGTTGGTCATGAAATCACTCAACTCATCTTTGATTACTTACGCTGACTTTATATTTGAATTGAGTAGAGCCATGAAGCTTGCAATGGTGTTCATGTTTATTGGTGCATACATTTTTATGTGCTTGTCATAGTAAACTTGCTTATTTCATGCAATTTCTCCCTCTTATCATTGGCCACGAGGCCTGCTCCACGCCTATCTAGAAGTCCACCTCATAGTTTTTATTTTACATTGACTTCCTTCCATATCCCATTGGACCCTCTCACATAACCACCAAGACCCTACCACATGGTGCCCCCACATATGTGGTAAGATTTTTGGTCATCGCTTTCCTTACACCCTCATTAGCAAGATCTCATTGGCAAGATCTCATTGTCCAAATCCTAATGGGGTTTTGGGCATCCTCTACCTAATTCCTCCAATAAAACTCCATTATAAATTATAATGGATTGACCACTAATAATCAGCCCTATGTGCCCTTCATGCTTCCTCCACCTTCCATAAATAACACTCCAACCATTGATTGACACACACCACATGGATTGATCTTTGTGATTACTCATATGTACTTCATAATAGAGACTGGATCAATCAAACAACCGATAATTGATACATGGATGCAACCCATAGTCAATAAATGAATGTTGAAGGAGGCAACAACTACTTGAGAATAAATAGTCATAACAAGAACGAGACCCATGTAGGCATCAGTCCCCATCACCATAGTGTTTAATACATCTAATGCAATGCATTGGATAGAGCTCAAATGATGGACAAAATCTTAGCGCTCAATCATGTTACATGTCACATTTTCTTATTTTATTTTATAGTGTAGAAATTGTCAAAAGGTTATATTCCAGACAATGAACTATCATTATAAGCATTCCTTAATAGCGACATGGTTGTGCACAATAGCACTGACATAGCGCTTACCATCAAGTGGTGTTACATAATAGGATTATGGGAGCCATATAATGTTAACCTTCCATTAAAAAAATAAGCATTGACAATACTCTCACAGTAAGCACCCACTTAAGTAGGTTGCTACTTTCAAGGGACATTTCTTGTTATTTTTCTAGTAGTGCAAGAAATGAAAAATAAATAATTAAACTTTATGTGACTTTATTGTAAGTCATAAGGGTTTAGGCTTAACAACATAGACAACGCTTACCATTTTATTCAAGGCAAGAGAATTAAGACCTAGGCAACATCAAAGATGATGGACATTTTATGTAGGAAGAGTTGGAAAACAAACTGCATGACCCATGAACCTTCTTACATAGTAACTCCAATAACCCTTCAACTCTCTCCTCACATTAACCATATTGACCATAGCTGGCCATGGTTAAGTATGAGTATTGTCGGCCTTATGACCATTATGGATTTAAGACTTGGACGACATCAAAGATGATGCAAATTTTATGTAGGAAGAGTTCGAAATCAAAGTGCATAACCCATTAACCTTCTAACACAATAACTCCAATGACCCTTCAACTCTCTCCTCACGGTAACCATATTGACCATAGTTGGCCATGGTTAATTATTATTGAGCAGTGTCAACCTTGTGACCATCATGGATCATAGTCTTTCATGGTTGACCATCATTCAACATGGTTAACGATCCAATAACTAACTCAACCATAACCTCCTAACCCATATTAACCCATGATGATTAATGTTGACTATTAGCTAACATTAGTGCCCTGTCATAACTAGCCACTTACCCTTGACCCACCAAGTAGCCCATTTACACCTAATCCACAATAGCACCCCCAAACCATTAACATCAACAACCCACTGACCCTTGATAAGCATTAACAATATTAATTGTCATTGAGCATTGTTAAATGGAGTTGACCACGTTGCTTATATGAACTATATTCACCATGCTTCACCATATTAACCACAGTGACATGATAACTCCTAACCCTTTCACCCATTGATGTTGTGCCCTCTTATTGAATAATCCAATAATTGGGCATCCTGATAAATTCATGACACCTCCTACCCTAGTAACCAAAATAACCCACAAACCCTTAACCCTTATTGACCACATTAACCAATGTAGCCCATTGTTGACCATCATTGTGTGTGGTTGTCTACTATCTATCTCACTGATTGGGATGGACTATAACCATTCATGGTAGACCATTGTTCACCATGGTTAATATAGTAACCCACTCACCCATAACCCCCTCATCCATATTCACCTATGTTGGTGAGGGCCAACTATTGGTCAACATCGGTCCCTTATCATAGAGAACCACCTACTCATGACCTACCAACTAACTCACTAACCACCTCATCTATTATACCCCCCTAACCCACTAAATTTAGTAACTCACCAACCATTGACCATCATTAACCATGTCAAGCAATTTTTACCATGGTTGACCATATTAGCTATATTGACCATCGTTGTCCATTGTTAACTACTATTGTCTATGGTTTACCAATGTTGACCATGGTCGACCATAATTGTTAATTGCTAACCATCAATCATCATGGATAAAATAGCAACCTAGTCATGTGTAGCATTAGCCCATATTGACCAATGTTGGCTAATGTCAAAAAGGTCCCATCATAAATAACCGCCTACGACTGGCCCACCAACTAGCCCATTAGCAACCTAATCTGCTATAACCCCCTAACCCAATAATCACCATAACTCACTTACACCTGACCACCATTTACCATTTATACTAATCATTGTTATGGTTGACCCATAATGAAATCACTCTTGACAATCTTCACATTGCTTTCACTCCCTCCTAGTTGGTCCTCCATCCAAGCTAGTCATAGGGAAACTGTGCGCTTTGTTGCACATTTCCACCTAACCAATTTATCCTTGAGATTAAGGATACCCCCTATCCATACTCTCGAGCAAGCACCAAGGCAACAAGGATGGATGTCCTATTGACTAGAAGCCAATCCCCTGAATATTAGGTTGTCTCCCATTGTCCATCTACCTTCAATTCTAGTAAAAGAATCAAGGTTGTGGACCTACCGGGAGATATAGTGCCCCCTCCTTCTCAACCAACTAAAAACAAGGCAACAATATCCAAGCCAAAAATCAATTCTCATCTCACTGAGGCAGGAAGCAACTCAATACCATCACCAAACATAATTTCCAACAACATTTCCCTAATTCTCTTAGCCTCCTCCACAGGTCTAAATAGAACTCCATTGTACATAAGTAGACAGGGTTAGGGTTTCCACCTCCTAGTCACATGATCTCGAATCTAGGTCACATTGTTAGCCTCAGGGATTTAAGCACTTGGACAAAACATAAGGCAAGATTGTAATCAAATACACCCCCTCGAGGTTGTTAAACCATAACCACACCCATCATAATCTATAGGAGATACATTTAGGGTTAATGGAGAAGTATTCATGGACAAGGAGCATTAGATCAATGAGATAAGTAGGATAATAGGTTGCTCACAACATCTGAAACAGGTCAAGGTGGGTCATGTTAATAGTTGCCAACCTACACTCATCCAAGTATGGTTATCCAATAAGCATATACACACATAATAATTTGTCAAGGATAAACCGCAATAATGAGAGTAGTCATGAAATAAGTGAATCATAATAATAATGTATGGGTAAAATGTATCCTAAAAGACTTGTAGCAATATGTTAAACTAAAGTTGCCTCAATATGCATGGCTCAAACACCTTTAGTAACAAGAGCAAAAGAAGAGTGCCACTTCTCGTAAACAAGACTAATTCAACATTTAGGCAACATAAAAAACCAACACATCACACAACGTTGTCAAGATGACAAAGTATTTAAATGCAACATCGAAAACCCACCAATAATCATCGTTTATCCAATAACATAATGTGGGTGTTACACTCACTAACCCTTTCTTAACATATGTGACTTGTCACAACTAGCTATCTATGCTTGACCCATTAACTAATCCCTTGCCACGTCCATGGTCCACTCACCCCTTTATCATTGGTGACCTCGATATGTCTATGCACATCAATTCCTATGATGTTCATCTAGTCATATAGCAACATAATTCATGTCAAAACCCCAAATTTTCACAAAAAATTAAAATTTTTGATGTAACATAAATTGTCTATAGTCGCAGTTGATAACTACTAATGGCTAGCGGATAAATGAAACAATTAACAAAAGTAATGATTAACTTCAAACACATAAAAACTAATACAACATTAATTTTGATATGTTATGTAAATGGCTTGCATTCAGTTACTTCTAGTTATACTGATGATTTGATTTTGTCAAATAGATGAGAAGTTATGTTCTAACTGGGGCTTACTTAGCAATTGCTAACTCAGCTGGATTTCTGGATCTTACAGGTTCAACAAGTAAATTTTGAACAATTAGGTGTTTATTAGAGCGTTAAATCCATATGTACTTCTTTAGCATATAAAAACTGCTAGAGTAAATTTTGCTTAATAGAGTTCAAGGATACTATGAGGTAAAGTAACTTTTCTTATTTGTTTTGCATCTATGACAATATTTTAAGTTTATGCCGTAAAGACCAATAACCTTGCCATATTCAATGTCTTTCATTAGTATGACTTCTACTTCAAACAATTCTTCTTTCCAGCTATAAGTTAAGTTACTTACAAGTTCTACATAAAGCTCATGATTTAGTATCACAACACTTTTACTGAAATAAGAGTTTACTGCTGTTGTTATTTCTAGCATTTCAAAACACTGCTTATAAGCATGGAATTAAATCTAAGGCCTTCCAAGAACAAGCTTACAATAAAACCCTTAGCTCTACTTTTAATTATGCTCTGGTAGAGGTAAAATCATCAGCTACAGTTATAAATGTCTACTTGTATAAAAAGTCATTGAGCCTAATCTCGACCTTCCAAGTTAATCATGTTACAAGAAATGTAGTAAAATTACGTTACCATAACAGTTATTAATATCATTATGTGATACTATTTTTAATCCCGGATAGTCTTACTATCTTCCATTTACTAAGTCTAATCTAACCTTGGGTTGATTCATTTAGAGTTCTGGTTCCTTATGGAGATCAAAAGATCACCGACTTCCAAGAAGTTTAACTTACACCAAGGCACTATAGACTATACATATAAATGTAAGGGTTTATTCCACGGTGTAAATATTATTTATTTTTATAAACACATTGTTGATTTATAAACTAATTTCTTACCCATTGTGTTTACATAATACTAGTTATAATAACATAGTTATGCATCGTATGTTGGTATAAATGGTCAATAGTAATACTATCGACTCATGATCAAAGGCATATACTACACTAATGATCTTTCCATAGTTATTCTACCAATTAAGATTCCAAGGATTTCATAATATAAGGTTTAACGATGCAATATATATCTCGTTCTTTACCATAGCTTGACTTTATGGTTTATCATTGAAATGATATGTTTTTACTTTGCAAATTATATTATCATTGTAGTCACTATTTAAATTATGGGCAATAATTTGATTTCTCGACAATGCAGTGTAAACTATACCATTCCACCCACTACTGACTGAATATTTTGGTGGGCACGTGGAGCAGCCTCCACCATGCAATGGATGTTTTAAAAGCTTACAACGTAACCCTAACTTCCTCATTCTTTGTCGAGGGTTTGGCTTTGCACTGTCTGGTTTCACTGCGGCCATGAGGGCTCGCTTGTTCTCGTTTCCAGCTCCATTGTTTGTGTAATGAAGTGCTGCAACTCTTTGCATGAGGGTTGAGAAATACCTAGCTCGTAATTGGTTCTTTCTGTAAGCACTATGTCGTTATATGAGTAGTGTTACTCTGTCAATAGTTTTGAGTGTTGGTGCCTTACATTGCCCTTGCCATAGCGTTTAACCTGCTCCATCATTGGTGTAGTTTGAAAGGTGAACCCCGCAGCCTCTGTCACAGGTGGGCACGAGGGTTTATTCTTCGAAGTGTTGTTTGTTGTGCTGGTTCGATTTCTCCTCAGCTCCAGATTCATTCTCCTTTAGGTAAAGATTTTTATCATGTTAATGTTATAGATTTCAAGTTGCAGTTTTAAGAAATAGATTTTACAATTTCTAACTATAACCTTCGGGTTTGCTTGCAGGTTACAGTTCGAAGTTAGGCTTGGAAGGATTCTCTCCAATGCTAGTTGACCACTAGACCAACGGGTAAGCCCTGGTTAAAATGTGGCAACTCCCTGTTTGCGATGGTTAAGGGAAAAAGGGTTTTCAGTGGAAAGGAAGCACAACTTCGATTCCTCCAGTCTTTAAATGCTTGGTTTTCAGTTTTTAATTAGTTCTTGTTATTAAAAACCCTTGCCTATAGCAGGGTAGCTTCGGCTTCAATGCCGTGACTTGTATTTAACTTTTCTTGACGGTAAAAGAAAGATTACAGCCTTATGGCTAAGTAATATCATACTCAGTTTCTTAAATCTATGGGGGTTCTCTTGTCTTCGTGGTTTTTACTTAATCTCTGTTTCAAATACTCTGTTAGATTATACTTTGTCTTATAAAGGATATTACTGTGAATGAAGTTTGCTCTTCTTTACTGTCAGTGAAATAATCTTTACTGTTAAAGGTTTCTCTTGTAAATAGATAAGGTTATTGTGAAGACCGTAAGCTCAGTTTTAAGGTAAAATTTATATAATTATACTTCTCAGTTAAGATAGAATAACTAGGGTTTACTCGAAAAGAACCCTAGTATAGATACATTCTTAAATTTATTAGTTATGTGTTGGTTTCTGTTTACCTCTTTTTTGTTGTTACAATAGTATTGAAATTATTTAACCTGTTAATGAAATATTTTCTTTTCTTTTAAATAAAGAGTTTGTAAGTATATTGTAAGTTCTTGAAATAAGACTGTATCCAGTCTAGTGCATACTTATAGTCTTCTAATTTAATTTGTTTATTCTATTTTTATAGAATATGTTTATAAAAGAAAATAAAAGAAGAACTAGGGTTTCGACCCTCAGGTTTAACTTACACAAATTTAGAGCTTGTCCGATAAATAATTGTTTCTTAAATAGGTAAATTCATAGCTTTATTCTATTTATTGTTTACATTTATAATTACATTTGTTTAATGTTCTCTAACTTAGTAAAGATTCAGAGTTATGTAAGGGTTAAAATATTAACTCTGTAACTTCGATTACTTTTTATTAATAAAGGTTTGTAAACATAATCCTATTCTAGTATATATTAATTAGTAGATTAAGATGTAAGATTTAAGTATGGTTAATACCTAATTCTGGATACTTAACTGTATCTTCTATAATTTTTATTGAATCAGTATAATTCTTTACTATAACTCAAGTGTAGTTCTATTGTTTTTTTTCCAACATTTTTACCTAGTAAAACTCATTAAACAGTAAGCATAAATAACCATAACACTGTTCTTTACATAATAATTTACTCACTGGATAAATTACTCTGCTCTCTATAGATACAAAACCCCATCTATTATTTTCAATCTCTTAAAGTTTTCTTTCATCTACTTAAAGTATTCTAACTGTGCTAGAGTACGGCCTGGTTCTTCCAGGTGTGGAAAAACACAGTCTATAAATTTACTTTCATTCTAACATAATATTTTTCTAAATTAACTTCATTTCTTTAACTATCTAAAAAGAATACTAAATTCTAACATTTCACAAACTGAACTTTAACATTCACATATATCAGTCGAACTAAGATTTATTTAACTAACACAGTAAAACCAAATAACATAGAACCTGTTTAGGATAGATGACAACAGTGTTAGGAGGTTGTTCCTCCCTACCAATCTACTGGAGAGCGCTTAAACAACGCTTCCTCAGGACCCCCGAGCCTGTTCTTGGTCTTCTTGGCTGAGAACTAGTGGATAATGCAAACAATAGAACCTTCTGTCAACTGACTAGTTCAATATCTCAGTAAAAACTCTGCTCTCAGCAGTATGATCTTCAGCTTAAAAGCTGCAACTAGATCAATCAACAGTTATCCCCTCAAACACTTTCCAAATTTCCCTTCCATTGAATTTCTCTGAAGTACATTCATTCAACCTGAATGATCACTTTCCCCAAAATGAGCAGCCTCAACTCTCTTCAATGGAAATTTTTATAAAGATTGCCTAGGTCTTTTGGGTCAGTTGTCATTAATTGAGCCACCTACTCTGATTCCACTTTCTTGGGGAATCATGACCCCAAATGTAGGGAGGTTGCCACCTACAACAGTTGGAAGTGGTTTGAGGATGCTGCCACATGTCAGTTTTCTCTCCACCCAGTCTCCTCCATCAATTTGACCAGTAAACACTCTTTTAACAGCTCTCCTAAGCTGTTGTCTCCTCCTTTATTTATTTATAAATAAAATATTTAGAATTACATTAAATATCCTTGAACCTGTTGAGTCATCAATTACAACTTAGCATAAAATTTAACATATTGTCCTCAAATAATATTAAATAATATAAATTATTTTTTTTGCAAAATTGGGGTATGTGACAATTCATGACATTGCAAAAAATAAAACAACTAGGGTTGTACAAGTGTGCATCAAGGTTTTGTTATATGTGTCATGAGTAGAGGAGGGCCACAAAGAAAAGGAGTAGAGGGAGGAAGAAAATTACAATAATAGATAGTCCAAAGGTAGAAACACAGAGAGAGGTCATTCAAGGAGAGGATATAATGGGAATCAAAGAAATCAATGCAAGAATGTCATATATGACCATGTAAGCATTTTGCCCAAAAGTTTGGATTTTTATTTCTCTACAAGAAAATGTGGTATGGAAAGGTTTTTTTCTCAATAAAATTTGATATAGAAATTCCAACCAAATTCATTATAGAACGATCCATTAAATATAGGCTTATGGACCATCCATCTCACCAACACAGATCTCCAACATATGTGTAAGCATTTTTCCCAAAAGTTTGGATTTTTTATTTCTCTACAACAAAATGTGGTATGGAAAGGGTTTTTTTCTCAATAAAATGTGATCTAGAAATTCCAACCAATTTCATTATAGAATGATCCATTAACTATAGGCCTATGGCCCATCCATCTCACCAACACAAATCTCTGACATATAATTTAAATGTAATGTCTTTGTGATTAATGTCAAGTTTAGTTCAATATTATGTTCTATATGAATTAGCCAACATGAATGGATACCCTTGTTTTGTTTGGTGTTCAAGCTTGGTTTGTCAGTTTTTTGGTGCCAATACCAATGCTCAGCCAAGGGGAAAAAAATATGCATGTATAATTATGTTATGTCAAAGTAAAGAATGCATTATGTTAAAACAAGGAAAGTGAATTTTAAAATGGTGTCATAGAGAAAAGAGGTTGTCATTGAAGAACCCATGGACTATTGAGTGTTGCAAGGGGATATTTAAAGGGAAAATTAAAATGACCTTAATCACATAGTGTGACTTCACCAACACAGAGCAATTCCTAACATGCATAAAGTAAGTGACACCAGAGAAGAAGTCATCAACAAGGTCCAACACTTGCAAGTTTCATCATTTCTCGATATGCTTTGGGTCATGGATTCAACACATAGGCTTCAATACAAAAGTTGATCAAAATCCTCCTAAGCAGAGTGTACTAGGAAAACCTGTGGCTTGACCAACCATACTTGTTTACAATTGAGATAGTCAAAGTCCTTACTAGCCTTTTAATGGATAGCCTAGAAGTCAACATGACTTTCCAACAACATAAAAGAGCCAAGAAGGTAGGAGAAGAATACATGTACATGCACTATGAAATGTATTGAGAAAATAAAGGACTAGAAATCAACTTAATCAATTCACTACCAATAAGAATGGTGGCAAGTATTGTTGCATGTCACGTGTTTTGTAAGCAACGAAAAGGATAATGTAGCTTGGACATAGTCTTGACAGTGGAATTTGTGCACATGGACAATGATTCAGTTTTTGTCTCTTTTACCTAAATGAGTTCGTTGATGCCATCTTGGAGGCTTACTACAAGACCAATTTCTTAAATACAATTATTTCCTTATTTCCTTTACCATGTTGAATTAGGAGATGTTGCAGGGTTTCCAACTCTTTCTAATTGGAAGGGTTCAGTATAAGTAATCTATGGGCTTTGGAGGGCCAAGAAGGAATTGGATCACATATAGTTTAATGATAAGACCATCATGAACTGGTTAAGAGTAATGGCACAGGCTACCAAACAACAAACAATATTCCCTGCCAATATTATCAACCACTATCACAAGTGGTAAAAGTGTGAAGTTATCATATATAACAACTAAATATGGACGATCATGGAGGGAGCTGAAAATTTGAGGTTAACCCACTGCCCTAAATCATCGCAACAAAGGACATGTGAGGGAAGTGTGCAACTAGCAGGGAATCAACATAGTGGCCACAGACAAACGTGACATTTTTTGTTTTCAAAGAAGAAATTATAGGAAGGAGTCGAGGAGTTTGATAAGGTACCCATCATGATTACTCTATAAGGAAACAACATCACTACCCTATGTGTAGTTGTAGAAGAAATAAAAATACCTTAAGCCCAAGCAAACATCTTGTCAAGCAGTCAAGTAGGGCTATACATCATTTGATCCAACCCCTCCCATGCCAACTATGTAGTTATCAAACATTGCATAAAAAAGACAACTATATTTTTTACAAAGAGCAAAGAGGAGTCACACAACTTATGGGGATTCTCGTGGGAACAATTACCAAGAAGATCAAAACACAGCCTTCGTAGGGCACACCTAAATTGAGCACAAAAGTGAGGGATACCCCTTTAGAATTTTCAATAAGTACCTTGATGCCACCATTAAGAAACTTTACCTTGTACATCAAGCCATCCAAGCCAAGTGAAGTTGTCAAGATCATCCAGGAGGAGAAACCTAGCTCCCCACCATTAATTATTGGAGAGCAAAATAAGTAGTAAGTACATAGAGGAGAGGGCCAAACCCCTGTTAACGGAGGTGGCACATTAGATTATTCACAATGAGGGTAGACCAGCTTAACTCAACTAGGGAAGGTGGCCATGGGAAAGGATGACCAAGGCCCTAGGAAAGATCCCATTGGTGGGGTGAACTAATCGATCAACAAATAAGAAGAGGATAAATAGAAATAGAAAGAGGAGAATAAAAAAAAACTAGAAAAACAACAAAAAAACTAGCTCATGGATACGTGAATGGGAGAGCACCAAAGACCGGTGCCACCCAAGTGCAATTAATACTTTATACTTCCAATCCATCAGCTCAAGTAGACCCAAGTAGACCAAGGCATATCATTTCAAAGTTTCCATATGATAGACATTACCAATTGGAAATTATGGAGGAGTGATAAAATAACTTTGACTTGATGCAATACAATACCGTCGATGTCTAAGATCACATATGGACTGCCCTTCTTACTACAATGGAGAAGCATTTGACTGGAGCAACAAGCAGGTAGTGTACTACCCTATAAGTGGTACAAACATAGGTAATAATTCATCCTATGGCACGACTGCATTCATAGGAATCATACCCACCCACTAAAGATTTAATCCATCAACATCTCATTTCCAGGAATGAAATTGGACATAGGCTCATCCAAGTAGAAAGGGACATTAACCAATTACGTTAAGAGAAGACGAATCTAAATATCCAAATAGATGATTTTATTCAAGAAGTAGATGGGTTACACATGGAAAAGGTTTAAATGGAGGATCCAATTGAATTAGTTTAAGGATGCCTTATATAGATGTGGCCAGCCATAAAAGAGGAGGACACATAAATTAACAACCTATAAGTCAATGCCTCATATTTTTAATGTCTCCCGGGGCTATCAAAAGGTATCAGGGACATATCATTAGCTCTCTAAGGCTAATTATATATTTTTAGCACAATGGATTAGTTAAACAAATATTTTATTTCATTTTTTCGTGATTTAATTTCAACAAAATCCCTTTAATTACCAATAAATTAAAATAAATGAAATAACTATTCCAACAAATGATCCAAGCCCTGGGAAAGTTTCTTGACATCATCAAACCTTCAATCTAAGCCATACAAGATATTATAACCACTTCTAAAGGCTAGTTTTTATTCATAGTTAACTAAACCAGTAATTAAGCTGTTAATTATGACACTTAGTGTGCAAATGACGACACTTATCACAAATCCAATTGTTTAAAAAACAACCATTGATTATCAATCCCAAAGGCTTATCAACATCTAATTGCATGTAAATAAGGCCTAACTAACCAAATTACAATAATTAATCATGGTAATTACAAAAGAGAGTCCACAAGACTAGTAACTAGTTTTCCAATATAAACAACTAGTCTTGCACAAAATCAACTCGTAACCATGCCATTAAACCCAAAATAAATCCTACATACATTAACATCATATTTAAGCATGCACCTACATCCAATTAAAGTTATATTTTCATATCATTCCAATTGCACATAAGGTGATCTTTTCCATCAATTCCAATAAAACTAGTTAACATTCATCGCAAGGAATTGAGTTTAAATAACTGAACCAAAATGCAATGCTTCCATAAGTAAATGATAACACCTAATAAGTAGCCACCTACAACACAATAACATGTTAGAAACATAGCACATGGCTGTAGCATTCCGGTTTTATGAAAACAAAGATTTCAATCCACAACTAGTTATCAATTTTCACCACAATGTACCTAGTTTCCAATTTAACTTTCCAAATAATAAATAAAGATAAATATATGAATATTGTAGCTCATGGAAATAGTATTAGGGGCCACCTATAGTCATATGGTTGTATCTTTTTGCCCATATACAGCCCATTAAATAACTCACAAAACTAACTAATTATACTCATCTGAATTGACTAGTAATTATAAGAATCGCTAACTGAATAATTAGATTCACGACTCATAGAATCGTTCAAATATCATTCCAACTATAAATAACATGTTTTATCAGTCATAAAATAGGTATATCTTATTAGAATTTTTTTCAAACACTTCATATGCAACGTCACAAATCTACTCAAAACAATTCCATTGAAGGAGCTAGAAATTGTAAGTTGTTCTAGAATTTCGGAAGACATTTCCCAAACATTGTCAAGAATATTTCTCCTCACATTATCACACACATTTCAAGTGTATTTATCATACATAAGCATAAAAATAACACTCAAGCATTTTTACAAACACTCTACATGTGTCAAGTCTCCAAACTATGCAAAACCATCTAATCGAATAACTAGTTTTCGAATGAAAGGTAGAAGCATCGAAGAGAAGTGTCTTAAACCATTCCAAAGCTATTGTACCATAAAAATACACATTATATAATTAACAGGGGAAGAAAGATCAGTTATGCAACATAGGTGCGAAAGAATCATTTCTTCAAGCCATTTGTGCACAAAATCCCAAAAACTAGTTTCCAATTCCTAAACTTACTTGCATAAATAGATTAAATTCCATGATAAATTTATTCCAAAAATATCTCATATGTTTCATTAAAAATTTCATGTGAATCCATAAATAAATCATACCATGTCCAAATAAATTAAAAAAATGAGATAAAACACTTATATTTTCCAAATACGCAACCTGAATCGACTCTACCATGTTCCACCCAGTCGTAGACACAATGCAATCCAAAAATCACTTTGCAATGGTCACCCCCAAGCTGAAACTATTATGCCACAAGAAAAGGTGCACTCAAACACAAATTCTCTCAAAAAATTAGTCCAACCATAACCCGATGGCAAGTATGATCTCTACTTCCACACTAGGGCAATTCTTGTGGCTTTGTAACAACAATCCAACAACAATCCAACAACAAGTAGCACTTCCAATCCAAGGCAATTCCAGTGGCTCCAAGACAAATACTAGTGTATTTAGAGTAACTCAGCTTAGACACAAGCTCAACGAGGATCTCATACCAAGAGCAACATAATCAAACCACAAGTGCCAAAACAAGCACAAGAGTCAAAAGCATGAACCAACACAAAAGTGTGTCTTCCAACACAAGCAAATCAAATTCCTTCATGAGAAATTTGAATTTGGAGAGAGAGAGACACAATCGTGAGAGTTACATTCCAAAAATAAAAAATAGGAGTTACACATCAAGTGTCTACACCAAGAGGCACACTAATCCAACTCATGAGGGCGCACTAAGTGAGAGAGGGACTCCAATCCTCAAATAAAAATTAATCTCAAGGTAAATAAAACCAAGGAGTAACATAACACGTGAGGGTACATAACCAATAGGGTACATCAAGTACATAAAAAAGGTGTACAACATCAACATATGATCAACACACATACGTAAACACTTTTCTACAATCTCTCGCTCATAACATCATATTTCTTCATACTCTCTTGCCTGGCATCGATCATCTGGTTGTTTTTTATTTTATTAATTATTTTATAAGTTCAAAATAATAAAAATAATAATAATGTGAAAACCATATTCTAGGCACCTTGAGCCACTGTGTCCAACATAAAAACAAGCATAATATGTCCAAGGGCTAAACATAGGGTATTACAATCCTCCCTCCTTAAACCATGCATCGTCCTCGATGCATACACATACATGTCACAAAATCTTAAAATAGACGAGGGTATGCCTCCCTCATCACATCTTCCAATTCCCAAGTCACATCCTTAGGAGTATAGTGGCTCCATTGAACCTTAACCTCATGGATTTCTCTATTCATAAGCGGCTTGGTCTTCTTACCTACAATGGCAATAGGCTCTACCGAAAAAACATCCTTCCAGCTCCACCTAGTCATATCAAATATATATACAAAACATAATCAACATCATGTATACATGTCGACATGAAATCATATATATACCAACATGCTAACAAGGATCATATGCCAGTATCAAAATAATATAAGCATCTATATATCATAGCATATGAATCATCATCTAATGTAAAAAAAATCATATACTCTACAATTTACTTGTATCATTTTCCAGTCAATTATATGCCTAGGATCATGCACATACTTTTTCAACAGAGAGACATGAAACACATTATGAACTTTTATGCTAGGAGGTAAAGCTAGTTCATAAGTATCTGGTCCTATCTCTTCCAAAATCTCAAAGGGACCACAATATCTAGCTATAAGTTTAGAACGATTCCCCAAGTTTAAAGTACTCTTTTTCAGTTTCGCTTTAGAAAACACATGATTCCCAACCTGAAATTGTCTGTCAATCCTATTATGATCTACATAACTTTTTTGTCTATCCTGTGTTGTTTTCAAATTCTATTTAATCCTGACCATCTTATGTTCCATTTCCTTTAATAATTATGGCCCAATGATAACTTTGCTTGTCAGATTGTCCCTACTAATAGGTGTGTTGCATTTTCTCCCATACATTGCTTCAAAAGGACTTACTTTCAAAGAAGATTGATAACCATTGTTATAAGCAAATTCCACAATATGCAAATATTGTTCCCATTTAGTAGGTTGATACATTATATACATTATTAACATGTCTTCAATAATTTGATTAACCCTTTTTATCTACCCATCTATATGAGGATGATGTGGAAGCCTGCATTACTACTCTTAAGTGTTCTTCGTGTTCTTTCTTTGTCTTAGAGTAAACTAGTATGTAATACAATAAAACAATCACAAACTTGTCCAAATATTTCTGAAAAATCCAATTCAACAAGCACATAAAGGTAGCTGGTGCATTCATCAAACCAAATGGAACAACTGTAAACTCATAGTGACCATATCTTGTTCAAAAAGTTGTCTTACTAATGTATTCTTCCTTAATTCTTACCTAATGATAACCGACCTTAGATCTATCTTTGAAAACATTGTGGCACCCCTTAACTGATCAAATAAGTCATCGATTCTAGGTAAATGATACTTGTTCTTGATAATTGCTTTATTTAACTGCCTGTAATATTTGCAAAGTTTTAAGGTACCATCACTAGTACATAATGAGAGATAAGTGACCAAAAAAATGATCAAAATCCGACTATAAATGAGCACTTTTGATTTGGCGATCACTGGCGGCTAATTTTCGGTCTCCTATCACACGACAAAAAATGTGGTCATATATAGTTTGGTCATTTATAGCTTGTCAGCTGGGCATTAATTTGGTCGCATATTTGGTCATTAATCTGGTCATATGTTTGGTGATAAGAGACCGGAAATTAGCTACCAAAATTGTCATTTGGTCATTTGTTTGGTCTTTTATCTCCCATTTGTTGGTCACTTATCTCTCATTTTCTGGCCACTAGTTTAGTCATTTTATATGCAAATATTCATTGAATTATGTAGATAGGGTATGGAGGAATCGAACCACCAATCTCCTTTCTATAAGGCAGGTGCTCTTCCATTGAGCTAGTACCCTTTAAGTCTCTACAATACTTGCAGAAGTATCGATATTATTCATGTACTTTAGACACCATATATAGATTATAAAAAGGCAATGAGAATTAACAATAAAATCTACTATAGCCCGCATGGGTGTGGCTCATTGGCGGTTCCGTTGTTATGAAGTCACTTGTTGTAAATTGGAGGTCACGAGATCAATCCCACCCGGGTTTACCTGTGTCCCATGTCTTGCGACGGGTGTGGGGCACCTAGGGTTATAGTGGTAGTTGGAATGGATCCCTGGACCTCGTGTCACGTGAGTACCAGCCCGACCCCAATTGCCGATTCCCCTAGTAAAAAAAAAAAACTACTATAGTTTGATCATGCACTCCATAAATCCAAAAATATTTAAAATCACATCAATACTCATCTCCTAATGATTACAAACTAGATAAATAATTTGGAACAAAAGTATGGTGGATAAAAAGTCCCCATCTAACAGAGGCATGGTAGTTTCATATCAAATTGCAAAAACACTTGACAACCTATATGTCAGCTAAGTGTTGCATAGATTCTCAAAAATGCTTTCATAATGACCAAATAAAAATATCTTAAATGATATTAAGATGAATATATACATGTACACCTATACTTCCACCTATAGACTTCTTGTAAATAGTTGGTAACAAAAACTCGCGCAAGCAGGAAGGATTGTTTTCCTGAATTCATATTTCTAATATTTCAAAAATACAAGACAGAGAAGACATGAAATACCAATTTATAAACACAATAACTTTTCCAAAAGATATATTCTTCAAGGGTTGATTGATGCACACCGGTGTTAAGAAGGACTTGAACTTCATTAATATGGAGGGATCCATAAGCTCCCGCAACACCATTTTAGCCATCATGAAGACCACGCACCTGAAGCCATGCAAGCGAAATGTAGAATCTAGGTAAATTGGAAAGAAAATGCAAATATTTTTATATTTTCCAAAATAAGAAAAAGCATTGCATGCTTCTCCTAGACTACCTGATATCGAATGCAATCACAAGTTTTCGCCTATCAATATTGCTATCAAGTGTACTAGACTTTAAGATCCTATCATAGAAATCAGTTGCATGTCCAAGTATCTCCACTTGCATAAATAAGGAAAATCTTGAAATTTCAATGAAAATCCAAGATTATTGTTTTTCCTGTATATTTATCAAAAAATACTCAAACATTCCCAACTCCTGTAACTATGGCTATATATGAGATACTATTAATAAAATGCAGGAAGAAAATGAGACTATATTGAAAATTCAAAATTGTCATAAATATCAGTGGAAAGCAGTCGATGGTTAATATCACATGAATAGATCAAATGTCCAGTCTTGGTCTAATCACAAAAACATTCAATCACCAAATACATTTTGAATTGGATATTTCTAAGGTGGTCATGGGAAAACACCCTTGAGCATTGACCAAGGAAGCAAAATTGCTTGATTTCAAATGTCAAAGTCTATGTATCAATTGCATTCTAAAAGACTTGTTAAAATTGGCAACTACAACCAACTGGAATGGAAAAGAAGAAACAGGGACTCTTTATCCAATATATCTAAAATTGTGGCTGCACAACTTGAAAGTCAAACCTCACAAGACAAGTACATATTTGAATCAAGATAACATATAAGAAGGTGCAAGCCTTCTAAATTTGACTAAATATTAAACTAAAACAGAAAATAAAACAAAAAATAATATTTCAAATGGCTTTTTGTTCGGAACTAGTTAGATGTGGACAAGTCACTCATTAATCTCTGTGACCGTGGATTTTGAGGTCAAAACGAAATCTCAAGCACCTCTACTTTGAATGTATCCATGCTAACAAATTCTGGATATTATTTGGTTGGCACTTGCTAATTGGAAGGAATGTTGTGAGGCATCATATAATTTTGTCTGGTTATTTTTAGATATTTAGTGTAGACATTATGGAATGGATTAGATATATAATATTTAGTTTTACGGCTTTACAGGAATATGTGGAATGAAGAATATTTTAATATTGTGCTGAGGGTTCACTGACTTTGACTAGAAGTCATGATTTATGATGTGGTTTTGCATATTTCACTTCAGCTTAAACTCATGCTCTTTTGTAATACAAGATACCTTACTTTTAAAGTTTGTCATGCATCTGGATGTTAAAAGAAACACAGATGATGCTGGAAAAATGGGTAGATTTTCCCCTTTTTATTCATGACAGAGGGGGATATAGAGGCATAGAAGCCCATTACCCTATAAGAAATCAGTCCTATCATGATCCTATTGTCTGGACAATGAACTTGCAAAAGATCTCCCTGATGATGATTAAAGCTAGCCAATCCAACATATGGTGATACAGATTGGGAGATTGCTGGTGAAATAGAAGTATTAACCCCAAGCAGATATCTAGACTACATCAGTGTTGGGATATAAAATAACTTATGCTTTGTTAGCAAATCATGTATATAAAAACTAAATGGGCATTATCACCTTAGATTGGGTAGTACTCTGACCGCTTTTACTTTCTATAACCAATTGAAATGGTTTAGTCTTTGACTGGGGGTGGGATTCAACCTGTCCTTTGGTTGGTCTTATCTCAACTTTCTATTTTGAACTAGCATAAATCCATATTAACCCAGGATCCATTAAGCACCAAGAGAGATCATAAACCTTGAGATGCGCTCAATATATATTGGATTAAGATGGATCTATGCAAGTATTTTTTATTTTATTGGGCCGACATTAATATGCGTGTGTATGAATATGTATGTATGTTACATAAAGACATGAAGTAACGGTGATCTTTCTCACCTTGGCCATAAAGCACCTAGCATCAATCAACTCAATTATCATTGAATATGTTCAATTGGAGTCCCAAATGGTTTGAGCCATGATCCAGTTCCCTCCACTTGGAATTTGTCCATTCTTCAAGACTTGATTGTATTCAAATCATTATGTTTGTGTACTTTGTGCTTCTGCTTCATATGCTGAACTATTTGGTCATCAAATTGTCTTGCATTTTGAGACTAGAGAAGAAGCTAATCAGATGATAAAGGATAATCCTAAGCAACAGGTTGAGGATAACAAAAGATTTGAGTAGTTCTTTATGGCTCTGATGTTCTATAGTTCTAGATGATGATACACATATATAGAATATTGTAATTGGTTTCTATTATGCTCTTTTTTCAATTTTGGCAGTTATGTGTTCTTTCTTGCTACTCAATTTATGATATCAACCACTTTAGCCAACCAACAAGTGGCATAGTTTTTGTTCATAGTCTTTTTTCCATTATAAGCAAGAAGACAATGCAAATACATTTCTCATCAAAATGACATGCCACATAAATCCCTCTATATATACACTAGTAAAAAATGAGGAATTAGCTACTACGTGACTAAAAATTCTAGTCACCACAAGTTTTTCAAGTGATTTACTACTAGATATGAGCACTTTTGATTGACCCAACTATAAATGACTAATTTAGTCACTAGTTAACAAATATGACTAAATAATAAGTGACGGAGTTAAAAATGACTAACATAAATGACTAATTTAGTCACAACATAAAAAATGACTAGCTAGAAGAATATGAATTAGTCATTTTTTATTGTCACTCCAACAATGAAAAATTGCAATTTTGGGACTCTAAAAAGTCTTGTAATGGATAAATGGGGGCTTCTAAAATGAAATTGTCTTCCCAAAGGTTGCAATTCATTAAATAACTGAACTTATGACCCCTTTCACAAAACTTTCCTTCGCATATGTTTTCATAGAAAACAACTCTATGGTTGATGAACTAGGAAAAGGGGTTGTAATTGATTCATAAGAAGATATGTTCGTCTGGATAGAGTCTTAGGAAGATGAGGTATTATATCCCCCTCACAAGCACATTCACATTTAATTTTTTCATGTTTTGTATCTTCAAGGTTGGTATAGTTTTTGAGATGGAATTCTCCCGACCTAACAATAAATACGTATTATATTATAACAGTAATTTATGGTCTGTAAGAGAAACTTTTTGAAATTCCCAAACAATATCAAGTATAAATGTTACAAAATATACCATTACTCATATTATGTATATATAAGAAAAAAATAAATCATGGAAAAAAATAAGTTTATTATATTGACCAAACCCATCAATTTCTCCATATCAATTGCTGATACAATCTCATTCTTCATTTTACATTCATAAACAAACATGTGGTATAGTTCTTTGCATTTTCAACAAGTTTACTATATTGACCAAACCCATCAATCTCTTCATATCAATCAGTCATACAATCTCATGTTCCATTTTACATTTATAAGAAAGCATATGATATAATTCTCTGAATCTTCAACTTGATAAAAAAGAATTCACACATGGTGTATATCTCTCCATCTTAAACCTTCATTAATTTTGTAACTTTGTGTTTATTCTTCAACTTAGTAAAAATAAATTCACACATGGTGTAGATATGTGCGTCTTAAACACTAATTAGTAATTTTGTAACTTGGTTTTTATTTTAGTGTAAGAAGTAAAAAAACATGCAAAAATAAGTTTAATAAAAATTATTACATTGGAATATTTTGTCTTATTACAAAATAATATTTTGTTCTTATATCATTAAAAAAATAAATTACTTTACTAAAGTAATATAACAAAAAGGATGTAATAAGTTGTTTCACAGTTCTCATTTATATATAATAATAATTAAACTCACAGTCATTGTTCCATGGGCCAACCAAAATACAAATGAGGTTGTGATCAATGATCAAATTTGAAGGGTGGATCTTAATTTCAATTGGAAGGGAATTTATTCTTGTAGCCCTTCAAAGATGAAGAGAAATATAAATAATTATACTTCAATTGACAAGTATAAATTAACTAAACCTTTTCACCAAAAAAATGCAAAAAATAAATATTTCTCTTCCAATGTTTTACAATTTTAAACAATTGAGCATTCCTTAATAACTACATGAAAAAATGATATATTTTCAATAAAACTTATTTTGAACACATTAATTTGTCATATATGTAACATTAATTTTACATTTCAGTAACATAACAACTATTCTATTCTATTGTATTTTTTTGAGTTGGAGCACACTTCATTATACATAAAAAATACTTAGACTATGCGATGACCATATTGGGGCATCCCCATGATCTTATGCATAGTGCAGGATGTCGTAAATAGATATAGTCTTGAAGAAAAACTAGAACCATGAGAGAATTAATTAGTGTTATATATGTACAAAAGAAATCCACTAAGCAAAACGAGGCTATAATAAACCTACAACCAAATATATATATATAACCAACCAATAACTTGATTCAATCAGAGAGAGGGCAACAATCCAAGCTTGAGAGATGTAAGAATGATGGGGATTGGGAACCTATGAAAAAATAATACACAACTTAAAAAAACATAAAAAAATTCCTACATACCAAGCAAGTTATCAATGCTAGCATAACTGGGGTCGTGGCATCAAATTTTGTTGTTCAACACTTGTCGTGATAGCATACATGTATTGGACGGAGGGGCAATGGAATCAAGTCTAAGTAAACTGAAGCCTTGAAATTCATTGCATGTCTAAGTCTCAACAATCCACCTTTCTTTAAATTGAAGCAAAACACCAAAAGAAGTTTATTAATGGCTAGATTTGAGAAAGTTCTAGGTGTGAGTAATTAAGGGCTTGGGGCTCTAAAATTTGTTATGTTTTGTACTAGTCCATAATTCAGTGAATAGGAAGTCACGGGTAGGAAATTTAAGTAATTTAATGAAAAAAATCAATGTGTATACCTCTATGTCGAAACCATATTTCATGCTAATGCGGGCCACTACCTTCCTTATTCTCTTACAAAAAGGCATGATAATGAGGAAAATGACCTAAAATTATGGACTTGACCTTCAAAGAATGCCTTGCAATCACATTGGTAAGGAGTGATAAGAATATCACAACAATCCAACGTGTCAAATCTCCGTTGAAAGTGTCAATTCAAGACTTATATAGTAAATTTAATATAAGACTTACTTATAGTTGTCTCTTACTCTTTGCGTCTTGACATATTTGATATTTTTATGGAATTGATATTATAAGGTGAGGATGTGCATGCATAATAATCCATAGTTGTGACTATGAGACAAGGATTTAAAGAGAAGAGGATGTAAAGACAAGTAATTTTTATATGTATTTTGTTGGCGGCGAGCGTCGAGGACAAATGTTGTGAGAAACCACAAATGTTTGGAAGGATGGAGGGAGATTACATCATGATCATGCCACCCATCAAATTAAAGACTATTCTTGAGCCAAAAATTATTTTTTATTTTATTTTATTAATAACCATTTTGCAGGTGCTTTGGCCCAAATGTTTTTTCTAACTCATTGTTTGTCCATAGTGTGTGCCCAACGACACCTCTCTATAGTAATGCATAAATAGACCTTTACACAGTTTGTGATCTTAGCTATGAGCCATTATTTGTATTTGCATGACATTTAGTGTTGTTTATAGTTGTTGTGAGTCTATGATATTCATGCAATAAATGAAGTCTTGTAGAGGAGGACTCATCAACCCGACCTTTTGAATTTCATTTTGACAAAAAACGATTAGACATTGGTAGCGAGGTTCACATAAGTAGTAGGCACAAAGTTTTGAGCTTGTGTCTGGCCTAGTAGTAGACTAGTAGTTGTTCTTTGTTGTTATATCATATTCATCAACACTTTGTCACACTTTAGATTGCATCCACAAGTGACTCAGGAGTCAAAGTCACATCTCGATGGCTAGTGCCTCGTAGTTATCTGTCATCACTGGTCATCTTGGACAACTAAGCAATGAGTGAATGACATGAGTGAGTGAATGACATGAGTTAGTAGATCAAGTAAACAATATTTAATATTTAAAACAATTATTTTGACAAATTCTCGAAATAAGTAAACTCCGCAAATTATTAACCAGCGTATCGACACTTGACAGTTGGCGGAAATGAGATTTGTTTCCTGGAAAGGATGAGAGATCGAGTCCCCTTACCTCCAGTGGCCTAGAGTCATTTAGTAGTGTGAGAGAGTGTCAACCTATTAAATATTTATTGTGAGGGTTTTCACTCTTTTCATTCTCCTAAAGAAAAAGAGGCCGATGCCTGCCCAATATTCATAAACAGTACTACTCTTTTCTTAGTGCATATGCCCACAGATCGATCCCTCATAGCTGCAGACTGAAGATGGACAATGCGCCATGGCCCTAGTCCAAGACATTTGTAGGTCTTGAATTGTTATTTTTACTCTCTCGGCTCCATGAAATAAGGTAAAAATCTTGTTTATTAATCTGAATCTATTTTAATTTTTGACATATTTTAAGGATTCGAACTCCAACCCCTGTGCCTTGGTATCAAGAAGAAAATTATATGGCTTCTGGTAAAAAATTTATGATTCTTCCATTTTTTTCTCGATACTTGTTAGGTCGTGGTTTTGTCTTTGCCGAAAATTGTTGAAATCTTGCACGAAAGCTGTTGATCTAATCGTTAACCATTTTACATGGTCAAGATTGCCTTTTTCTTAACCTAAGGTTTTAGTCAGTATTTTCTATCGTTGGATTCTGCCGTGGCTGTCTATTATCTTATTTCAGGGACATATTTAATTGAAGGTTTGTCTTGCAGGGAGAGTGACCCATTTTGGGTAAGGTCGAGGGTTTGAGTTTTAGAAAATGATGATGAGCGAGAGGAAGATTATAGAGCTGGAAAAGGGATGGGAATTTTTGCAGAAGGGAATTAAGAAGATCAAGAACGTTCTGGAAGGAATTCCTGAGCAGCACTTCAGTTCCGAGGAGTACATAATTCTTTACACGTATCCTCTTTTTTCCCGATAAATCTTCTTACTAGTTTTAGCTTCAAGGGCTCTTGGAAGTTTGAATTCAATATTCATGTGTGTTTTATTTTAGCGTTTCTCCAATTGCTATCAAATTTAACATGTCAAAGATGTATGCTATCCTTTACTTTATCACAGTACTATTTACAACATGTGCACACAAAGCCACCGTAGGATTATTTGCAACAAATTTATAACAGATACAGGGAGTCTTTTGAAGAGTACATTACTTCAATGGTGAGTTATTTGCTATTGTCTTTTAGGGGTCTTTCATTTTTTCATAATGGCTTTAAATCCATTTTTATGGATGATTGCATTTTTCCTTTTGATCCGAAGCGTTTCCACCTTTTCAGTTATTTTATTTTTATTTTTTGCAATTCTACTTGGAAGTTAGAGTTCTTGTTGAAAATTGATGGCTTACCATGCTTTTCAAGAAAAAAATCGACACTATGTACATAGGTACTATACTTGGAGATGGAATCCTCAACAGAGCAATGAAAGATGAACTTCGAGAGCTCTAGAATACAATCAATAAAAGTGGCAATATAAGGAGTTCCTAGTCCGACTGATAACCCATCCTGCGCCATTGGTTATCCCATACCGCCCACCGGTCGGTCTGCCCATAAAAAACGGATATTCCTGCTTACACATAGTATTCCTGTAAGAGTCGGGAATTGACTCTAAAGCCACACTATTCCCAGTTTTACCAAAACACAAAATGATGCCTAAACTGACATGAAATTAGTGGAAACCATTTCAAATTCTGATTAATCTGAACTTCACTCACGTTCTCTAAACCACGCAAGGATTTGCGGAATGAAGAAAATGAATCTCTTAAAATAGTAACAATTGTAGGTCTAAAAGAAATAAAATAAGATAATAAGGGTCAATTGTAGAAAAGATTCACGAATGAAGAGACACATTGAAGAAAGGGGACTACTCTTAGTCTGAGCCACTAGAAGAGTTTGCAATGTTGTCTATCAAAATGAAGTTCCTGATTTTTAGCCTAATGATGTTGTCAGGAGAGTGCCTTTCTATTATAATTTTCTAATTTATTGCTCGAGCTGGTATCTTCATGTCGATTTCGCTGCAACCCAATGCATAAGATTCCCCTGGAATATGCACTATGAACTGTGCATCTTAAGAAGTCTTATCACTGTTTAGTTTCCATTGATTCTATATTTGGACCCACAAGTAGGTTTATTTTGTTTGCATCAATTATGTATTTTAGTGAAAATAATATGGAAATAAACCTCAAACACCACAATTGAGATTTTAGGAGTATATTAGATACATTTAAATTTAATGTACTTCAGGCAAAGCTGATATGCATTCACTGTGTTGAAACTAAAAATGCAACATACATGTCACCAAAGCAAGCACATAAGGATGTAACCATTAATTTGAAATTGTTTATAGGGATGTCTTTGCTAGGAGCTAATACATTGCAAAATGGTTTGGTAATCACTTCAACTCCCTAGGAAAGTAAATATGTTATTCAGACTTTGTCAATGAAAGTCAAATACATACACATTTATACAAATGGAAAGTGAATATTGTAAATAGCTTTTTGGTTTTCTTCCAGAGCTTTCTTCTCATCCAAATCTTGCCTTCTTGGATGAGATACTTCTTTTTATTTTAGCTTTTCTTCTCATCCAAGGTTTCTCTTTATGGGTGAATTTATATAAAAATCATTGTATTCTATTTTTTAAGTACAGAGTGCACAGATTGTATACACAACAATTTTTTTTCTCTCTTGTCCTTGTGTGATATTGTGTTCGTTGCTTTCTCTACTTTCAGTTGCGAGCTTGCATCAAAATGGGCAACAATCACGAACTCAATCGTTTTCCCATGCACTTCAATGATTAGAAATTATGCAGAGGTTTTTGTAAATTTCCAAAGTAAAATGTGCACAATTGATTGATTAAATGGCAGTTGACATTCTTGTGACAGTTTGAAGACTTCGCCAATCACAATGCCTTTGAGTTGCTGACAAAAATATTGGACAACCCATCTTGTATCCAATGTTGATATTCAACTGATCAATCAATGAAATAGTATTCAAATACTCAGATCCAATTATGCCATTCATGTTTCTTTAAATTATGACTGTGGTGGGATTAAGGTGTGATTATCCAAATTTTCAACAAGGATGCATCTTTTGCATTTCAGGGTACATCTGCGGTGGTTTTGGCGGGGTTTGTTGCATCATTAAAAGTGAGTGGTGCAACATTGACTTATCATACCTTCCTCTTCCTAGGAGTTGGAGAGGTAAATCAAGCTTTTTGTGTCAAGTACCATGCAAATAAGTAAGAGATGAATTACTTTACACATAAGCCAAGGAAACCAACCCTTCTAACCACAAATCAACAAAAGGGCTAACCATAAGGATAACAAAGGAGGGAGGGACCAAGGTTCAACACAGGGCTAAAAAAAGAAGCAACAACTCCTAAACCCTCTCTCTCAAGGTATGTGGTCCACATTTCACATGCAATAACTAGAAGTTCATCACGACCATATAAGGGAAGTTCATACTGGATGATGTGATCCTTTGGTCCTCTTGATTTCTCTTAAGTTCAAGTGCTAGTGACTCCATCAAGGGGTGGCTAGTCCCTTGAAAAAAAAACCTAAATCAACCATCTCGAATACCTAGGAGAGAAGGGCATCACACATCACCATCATCTTGGTTAACTGACTAAGATCCACATGGTTAACTGACCAGGTTCCTTAGGGATCAACTAGGGGCCCTAGATAACTGCTAGGGGCTTATCTGACTTGGTCCCAGAACAAACACCCTAGATAAATGCTAGGGGTATGAAATGCTTGGTCCCAGACCAAGAATCTCCGGTGTAACCGACTAGGAGGCCCTAGTGATCAGCTAGGGACTTTTGCCATAGCTCATACTGCTTGGTCCTAGACCAAGATCCCTAGATAAGCTAGGCGCCATAGATACTTGCTAGGGACTTACAATTCTTGGTTAACTGACCAGGAACCCTAGTTAACTGACTAGGGTGCCATCTTCCCAGAGAATGGCTCTCGCAATTGCATTATCTTTAACAACATGATCCCATCTTGTTAAAAGCATGTCAAATATATCGGCCATGGGTTGATCAACCTCCTATACTAGGTCATGGTAATTTGCACCTGCATGTAAACACAACCCACTACTACAGTACAACCCATTCAACTTGCTCCTGCTATTAATAGACCTCAAGTGGAGTGCTCTCCTCTTAGCCCAAAATAGACAAGATAAGATCTAGAAAAAAACACATTTGATAAGACTTCAAAAAACATAATGGATAAGATTCCAAAATAAAAAAGCATAATGGATAGGATTCTCTCTGTAAAATATATCTCCTCGTTGATTGATTCACCTCCTCTAAAGGTCATGGTAACCTACACTCAGATGTAAATATAACCCATTGTTGCATGCACAAGTCATTCAACTTGCTGCTGCTATTTTAGACATGATGCCCTAATTTTACCTATTTTTTTCACTTTCACAAAATTACTTAAAATTTCTGTGTTTTCTTCTCTGTCAATGCATGAATATATCCATGTTACCACTTTTAAAAATTAGAAACCCTAACAACAAACTTTTTCTAATCATCATCGGAATTTGCACACTGCACTCCTTCAAAAAGAGTATCTAGTTAAGTCACCTAACACAAGGACACGAGACACAAAAATACGAGTGTTCGACATAGACACGGTGACCCCTAGAATCAGGACACAGAGGACACATTATATATATATATATATATATATATATATATTAAAAATATAGATATATAGATCCATTTTTTAGAATCAATACACATTACACATTCTGTCATTCACAAATCACAATGAGAAAAAAGATGACAGCTCAAGATGTCAAAACCATATTTCTCATTAAGTCATCAAAATCAAAATGTATTACATAGATATTAGAATTCCAATGGCAACTAGTAGTAGTAAATAATAAATACAAATACAGGTAGATCATATATGAGATCAAGATGGAAGAAACTCATCTATCAATAGTCCTTCTCCATGCCTGAATCAACAAACTCATGACCGCCCTGACCCTTTTCTTCCTCCTCCTCTCTGCCCATCTGATGATCTGCACCTTGTAGGTGTGGAGGATGACCCCTGCATAGGACACGATGTCAACACATGCCCAACATGTGTTTTTTCGTGTCCTGATTCTAGGACACAAAAAAACACATGTCAGGCACGTGTTGACATCGTGTCTAGTTATTTAGGTAGCTAGAGACTTAATTGGCTTTCCCTAACAGGAAGTTTCCCAAAGTAGCAAACTCGAAAGTGAAGAATACCGTATTGGAAAACTACTATATGTGTTTTCAAATTTTCAACATTTTGCTAAAAATGGTAAGTTTCTAAGAATATATTTTTTTTCTTTCAAAATAACAATCTCCAAATAAAAATTCACTACTGTTACTGAGGGTTATGCTCCCCACACTTTCAAGTTGATGAAACTCAATGTGAAATGTTTTGGTGTCCCCAAAAATCTAAATCCAGTGAAACATGATGCAAAATGTTTTGCACAAAATGAGAAACATTTTACCTGTGTGGGGGACTGCTGGGCACCCCCCCCTCGAAATCTGGGATGCTTGGTAGCCTGCCTGAAATTTGACTTTAATTTTTTTAAAGAGTTGAACAAAAGAAAACCTTAAAACCTAAAATGCTAATCTAAGTTGCGTTTATCAAACTTTTCATTATGAAATACAATTTGATGTATTATTTATGTCTTGGTATTTTTATTTTTTATTTTTATATTTTTTTATGATTTTAGAGATGGGGTCCCCAATGCTAGGGATCATGACTTTCTCCATGATACCCCTGAAATTTGGGGTTATCTCCACATGTTCCTCTGATGTGTTTCCCTCTCACGCATCCCCATGTCCCATAAACTTGGTGAAACATTGAAAAGTACCCATTTAAATAAATCACACAACCATGCATGTTACAAGTGTTGAATGTTACATGCATGCATGGGAATCCTGCTAAAGATAGAACTCAAGCTCAAATTAAAGGACTGAATTTGGTGTCTCTCAATGCTAATGAAAATGTCGAAAAGTAGAACTCGGTCTGATTTGAAACTTCTGGAACCAATAGACATACTAGAGAAAGTGCTGGATCAACATTGAATATGCATGCACAAATTCATTGGTAACACATATCAATGCTTTAATGGAGATTTTACTTTGTGCTTCTCTATCTTTTGCTACCGAGGTTGGGAGTCTCTTGCTGGAGATCAATGGAGGCAACATTTCCTCTAATTGATGACTGAGATGTTAGTTGTAGTTGTTTAGATTACATGAGAGGAAAAAGGAAGTTAAGTCAGGTTTACATGCGTTCCATTATGAACAATAGAAACAAATGAAATCATTAAGATGATCGCTGCAACTATTGTTGAGTATAAATGTAAATTGGCATCTGAGGGTGGGATTTTTTAGAGATTTGGCATTTGGTTTTGCTGGTTTGGGCAAATTTTAACAATATTTTCTATTATTTGGTTAGCTGGGGCTTTAGAGTGTAGCTGTTAATAATTGTTCAATAATAAACACATTTTATCGTGACATTGGCATAATGTCCTCCAGAGCAGCCTTGGTTTACATGTTAATGATGTTTCTTAGTTTTAAATATGGTAGCTTCATTTGTTTATGCTGGTTAATCATTATAATTTATGATTCAAAATAAACTTGTTTGCATCAGAGCAAAAATGGTCAATATTTGCAGTTCTGCTTTTACATCTAAACTTAGGAAATGATGTTGCTTCTTTTGCGTGGGTCAATTCAGTGCAATTTCTAGGAATAGGCTTCAGTGGCTATTATATGCCCAGTCCTCCAGTGGTTTGGGTGGAGGTGCAGAAGGCTCATCAAGTGACAATTTAATGTTAGATGACAAGTCATTGGAGGTAGAGTTGAAGAATGATATTCAGGCTGAGGACTATGCACAAGCAATAAGACTTCATGATGAGAGTCAGATGCTGCATGAAAACAATCAAGCAGGTATTCTTGCTGCCAATGCACGATTTTACAAAGCATTTGAAAAAGGTGACTTGAGTGCGATGTGAATGATATGGTCCAAGGGAAATAATGTGCACTGCATACATCCTGGTGCTGGCTGTATTTCCGGTTATGATATTTTTATGGAAAGCTGGGAGTTGACTTTGGGACCTGAATTGGATCTTCCACTTCAAATCGAATTACAAATTGTGGAAGTATACATCAAAGGAAACCTTGGTTTTGTTACATGTTTAGAGCTTGTGCGAACTAGTGGAAATAACTGGGGCAAACAAGTAGCTACAAATGTCTTTGAAAAGGTTGAAGGAAACTGGTACATTTGTCTTCATCATGCTTCACACATTGCCTCCTAGCACTACAGGTAATGTTTTGTATAATTTAGATAATTTTGTCAAATTTATAAATCTCATTGAAAATATGGAAAGAAAGCCAACAGGTCTTTCGTCATCCTGCTTTCTACATTGGTTCTTTCTCAATTCATGAGTTGGGATACTATGCGGATTAACTAAAAACTATATTTAGTTTTTACGGTTGAACTATTAAATTTGCTTGTGATTTCTCTTTGACGTATATGTATATTGATTTGTGATATAATATACGCTGCATTTAAAAATAATTACGGCTGTCATGCTGGCTTTTTCTTTTGTTTCTTGTTTGTGTAGTTTTCTACTAACAAGGTTAGAAATATACAGCCTATAGGTGCAATATAAATATGTATACAGTATATACAGTAAGTACATGTAATGCTACAATGTGGTGTATACTTAAGTCTCTAACAAATGCAAAATGTACTTGTGTTACAATTAGCCTCAATGGCATGTATTTAGATGATGTTATCGGAGATTGACTTATCTATACACAATTACATTCGACATAGGCAATGACAAATTTCTTTGGTCCTAAATTATTGAGGAGGATAAAATAAGCACTGCATACAAGGTCTAAAATTACTCTAAATAACTGCACACTCCATGTAGTTATTGATCAAATGTGCTACATTTTCAAAATTCAGTTCATGGGTTCCACTGATTTCCATGTCTTCAACTTCCAGGTCTGAAATTTGGATCTGAGCTTACCAAACCTACACTGTATTTATGCCAGTTGCATTGGTGATCTGAGTCATCTCTTAGATTGATACTTGGTAGTTCCTACAACAAGGCTCCTAGAATCTTGGACTAATCTTACATATCTCATTTAAATCTGTTAGTCCTAGTTCTTTGGTTTCAAGGAGACTGAAACAGAGTTGGAAACAGAAAGATCAAATTTTGAGATGGACACTGAAATAGTAGGAAATGACAAAAAATAAACACGCACATATTGGCCAAAAAATAATTAAGAATTTTTTCAAATCATGGAAAACTTTAAGATTTACAATTTATCCTTTACCATATTTGAGAGGTAGATCTTGGAGAGTTTTCTAGGAGGAAATGACAAACAATTAACACATACATATTGGCCGAAAAATAAATATTAATTTGATCAAATCATGAAAAACTTTAAGCTTTACAATTTATACTTTTCCATATTTAAGAGGGAGATCTTGGAGAATTTTCAAGGGCTTTCTCGAGGAGATTTTGGTTTGTTTTGACTTTTATAACAAAAATACACTAAAAGGCATTCTAAGCTAAGTTGCTTTAAATCTAGTAAACTATTTTTGGTCACTTAGAAGTTTAGTTTGAACTTTGAACTTATTCATAGACATGATATTCAAATTTTCTCAAAATGCACATAAGAACTCCTGCACCATAAGGTGGCAATGTTGCTGCACCATTGCTAACAACTTATAGTGAACATTTTTGTTGTTGTTTGCTTGATTGAACACCATTTCATATGCTTCCTTTTGTACAAGATGGTGGTATCATTGCCGGTTAGATAGGTCAAAGAAAATTAGCAAACTTTTGTCTCTCGACCGAGCTACAAAGTTTTGATTAGTTAAGTTATTGTTCAAACAAATATTTTTCTTTTGTAATAGAAATACTCAATTTCTAAGGAGTTCTAGCATATCAGGAAGGAATAGGAAGTACAAATGTATTATAATTTATCATATGTTTGCACAGGGATTCAAGTAATATGACGTTCTCAATTTTGTTTTATAATCTCTATTGGCTAATTTTTCAAGTTATGTGGCTACTCTTAGTTTTTGGTAGCTCGAAGATACTTCTGTCCCATGTGCCTAGGTGTAGGGGTCTGAGCACACGGGATCTCATTAATGACATAAAGTGACTCTATTAAATGTGTTTTAAGTGACTTTATAATATTAAAGTGAGTTGTACTTTATATTATTAAAGTGCATTTTTATTATTTTAAGGTTAAAAGTGACTTTTTGAAAGATGTGATTTTTATATGGTCATGACTTAAGTGATTTAAGTCATCTTGAGATTAAATCACAACCCTTGATTTTGTGGGCCAAGATCAAATCTTGGCCATAGAAGATGAAAATACAAAGTAGTTATTCTAAGTAAATGATAAAATAGATTCCATGAGACTCATTTGCATACATTCCAAGAGA
The DNA here is from genome assembly GCA_001517045.1 of Pseudotsuga menziesii. Taxonomy (NCBI): domain Eukaryota; kingdom Viridiplantae; phylum Streptophyta; class Pinopsida; order Pinales; family Pinaceae; genus Pseudotsuga; species Pseudotsuga menziesii. The sequence continues at coordinate 45,659 of LPNX010293553.1, forward strand.
GTTGGAGAGATGTGTGAGGGGCATGAATTTCCAAGAGAATGCAAGAGGTTGAGCTGAGAGAAAGAGGAGGTACAAACAAAGAAGAGGGAACATTTCTGAGAAAAGGAGAGGGCATGCACTCCTAGAAATGAGCTACCATTAAATGTTGTTCAGTGCTGCAGTTTGAGGGTATATTTTTTAGAAGAGAATAAGTAGCACATAGCCCAATAAGTAATCAGATATTAAATCAATTTTGTTTTGCTGCTGTTGGAGAGATCCATTCTGTTGTAGAAGGTTGAATGTACAATCTGTTGATGGCTTAGATTTTGAGAGAGTTTTAGATGTTGAAATATCCAATTTGTTGCAGAGAGAATGTGTTCAATGTTCCTATATAGTACTACAGTCAAGTTGAAGTGTTGTGTGCTCTAAAATTGAGGTACATTTTTGAGACCGTGACTAAGGAATGCCTTACAGTGTTTGCGGGCACTATTTCCAAGCTGGGCATAGTTTTCTAGGTGATGGACCAAGGTACTTGTGAGTTAAGTATTGTGAATTTAATGCTGATATGTACTGATGCTCTACCTATGCATTATTGTTCTTAAAGCTCAATAAAATAAATTTCTCTCTTGGCTGGTTTTTCCAAGGTCTTAGACAAAAATCACTATGTCAAATGTTTTATTGCAATCTGTTGTCATGAGTTATTTCCGCTGATAATAGTATTCTTAGTCCTGTGTATTAGCTTACAAACATAAAAATGTATGCTAGAGAAATGTCTTGGCTGGTTTTTCAAAGGTCTTAGACCAAAATCACTATGTCAAATGTTTTATTGCAATTTGTTGTCATGAGTTATTTCTGCTGATAATAGTATTCTTAGTACTGTGTATTAGCTTACAAACATAAAAAATGTATGCTAGAGAAATGTGGTTGTTTTTATGCATGTAGAAGATTAAGATCAGACTGTACCAAGTGTTTGACAAAATTTGTTAGTGAAGTTAGTGCATAGATTTTGAGATTTTTAGCATGGTATAAGAGCTAGGTTTTTGAGTTTGATAGTGGTTAATTTTGGTGTAGCTATGTATGCAAGAATATTGTTGATTGGTACAATTGTGTAGTGATTTTTTGACACAATGGACGCAAATGATTTGTTAAGATTTGGAGATTTTTTCAGTTGGTTGGTGAAAATGTCTCTAACCTTTGGCTTATAAGGGTTCAAGTTACTTATGAATTTTCAGTCAAATTTAGATATCTTGGCATGACTCTAGATGACTCAATAGATAGTTTAACATTGGATGCATGCTTGTCATTCCTATAAATTTTTGGGATTTTTGCATTTTGCATAATTCAAGCATACAAAATAATGATTATCAAGTTACTATAGATACATAATGACTTATCTTGTAATAGTCCTTTAAGTCTTTCAAATGCATTTATTAAGTGCAAGAAGGACTTGAAGGACTAGTATAGGGTAAGCCATTATGGATCTATAGTAACTTGATAATCATTATTTTGTATGCTTGAATGATGCAAAATTTGTTTGAATATCATCATTATCAAGTAATAATAACTTCTTAAAGGGTGCTAGCTCGATGGTAGAGAACCTGCCTAATTATAAGCAGGAGGTTGGTGGTTCGATTCCTTCGTGCCCTATCATAAATTTGTGACTACAAAAACGACTAAATTCACATATATACAACTACTAGTAGCTAATTTCCTGTATCTTATAGCGCGACTAACATTTAGTCATATATACACTAGTGGAAAATGAGAGATTAGTGACCAAAAAAATGACCAAAATCCGCATATCAATGACCACTTTTGGTTTGGCGATCGATGGTGGCTAATTTACAGTGTTTTATTACGCGACCAAAATTGGTCATTTTTATGTTGGTCATTTATAGATTGTCAGTTGGTCATTAATTTGGTCATATATTTGAATCAATGACCAAATATATGACCACATTTATAACCAAATTAATGACCACGTGACAAACTAGAATATGACCAAATTTGGTCGCGTAATAAAAGACCGTAAATTAGCCACCAAAATTGCTTTTTGGTCATTGATATGCGAATTTTGGTCATTTTATTGGTCATTTATATCTCATTATTTGGTCACGTATCTCTCAATTTTGGTCATTTATATGCGAATTTTGGTTATTAATCTCATTTATTGGTCACTAATTTAGTCATTTTTAGTCGTCTTATGTGTGGTTATTATATTTTAGTAGTTTTAATGGTGTCCATTATTAATCAATATAAATTATTAATATGATATTATGTTTAAATTAAAAAAATAATCATACATTATGTATCATCATCTAATACACATGTGAATTATGCAATGTCACACTAATTAGTTAATTACAACACTTATAAATAATATAAAGTACAACCATATAAGTTTTAAACTACACAAATTGTCATTTATATGAAATGTCAAGTATTACAATAAATATGAGTTTTCTCAAAAACTATATCCATATAACTTTACATGAAAATCATTTAGTACATCGTTGACTTTTCAAAATATTACAATGGCTAAACCATCCCACTTGTACTTGGCTTATAAGCCATACTTAGATCCCGTGGCAGCTTCAAAACCATACTTAGTAGCTTGAAACCCTCAGCAACAAGATCTTCATACTCAATGGAAAAGCCTCAGCAACAGGCTCTTCATACTCAATGGCCCAATTCTTGAGCTTTCTATCAGCGCACGTGCTACTGTATTCGCACTACACATGCTTCTAAGCTTTCTGAGCTTTATATATGTGCATGTGCTTCTATATCCGCACTGCAGCATCCTCCCTCCTCATGTTGTCATAAATCTTGCGAGTAAGGTTACCTACAAACAACACATGTTAAGCAATAAATTTTGTTGCTCGCTAAAAGAGAAAACAAATAACTGAAAAATGTACATCATAATTTCACAAGATTCAACATGGAAAGAAGAAACAATTCCAACAAACAACAGGTGTACTCAAAATGCATAAACATTTAGAACTGGAAGACCTACAAATACATGAACATGAAATACCTCTCCACATGGCCTGAAGATCAATGGAAGCATTGCGCAAAGCAAGAAATTCTTTTCGAGAAATATATGAATGAACTTTGCACTGAATATTTTTTGTTGAATTTCCCAATACCTCAGTTCTTCTAACATCTAATTTATCCATTTGACCTGCTCTGAGGAAAACCTTGGGTTTCCCTATTTGAATAGTAAAGGAAATTTTAGGTTTCTTCTATTAGCATTTTAACTGAATAAAACAACATTAGAACTTCTAGCTTCTTGTGGAAGCATATAAATCATGATCTCGAGCTCATTACATCTTTGGATGTTGAGAACACCATTTGTCAAAGCACACTCATAATAATCCACATAGGCCATTAATTTAGTCCAATAAAACAAGTGACAAGTAACCTGCACTTGGCATAGAACAGAGGAATTAGCTAATTAATAAATATGTAAATATATACACAAATACATAAAAATGTGTATGTCAGTAAGGTGTTCAAATATAGGTGAAAATGCTTGTCTTTAAGGCTAAATGCTTTAACTTCAATATCTAGATATGGTTATTAGATTTATGGTTGAACGCATATCAATATGACAAATCTTCCAAATGATTTTAGTATGCTCCAAGCAATTAAAAAAATATGTTTCTTCTATTCCCTTTCAAATGATAGTGACAACAACATATACATCAATAAACAAGTTAGAATCTTGTTTTCAATTCAATGTACCAATCTCATTTATTGTGACAAAGATTAGAAAACTTTTTAAGGTATATGACTGTCAGAAAGTGTATTATGTAGTTATCCCAATGTATGCCCTATATATATCAGACCTGAAGATATGATTGAGATTAGCGTTTATAACATGGCATTCTTTGTGTCAATGATAATGATGCCTTTATCATATAAAGGGTTGTCAAACAATAAAACTTCCAGTAGTAGGAGATTGTGAATGTAGCTATCATAAATGTCATCTTCAGCAATCCTAAATATCTTAGAAAAGACTATCCCATAAACAATGTCAATAGTGTATAACAAAATCAAGCCTTCTTTAGTAATACATGTGTGTTTTCTATTTAAATAAACAAACATGACTTGATGTAATTTCCAACCATGACATATGTCTTTCAATGACTGTCCATAAGACGCTATTTCCAATCAAAAGGAGGTGAAATGTAATTGCCAAGAACAAGGTATTTTGCAACCAAGGGAATAGCCAGAATGAATGTCCAAAACAAGGTGATTTCCAGCCCTCAATTAGTACACAACTAGGACTATCAAACTATAATAATTTCCAGCCAAATAATGACTGTCCAAAATGACAAATTCCAGATCCTATAGTGACTATGCCTTGATGTTTTCTTATACTTTCAATAGGTAAGCATGTTTGTAATTTCAGAGGGGTTGGGAGTTTCCTTTAGGTTGCAGATTAAGGAGTGACGTTAGGGAAAGATAAGGAAGGGTGTTAAGGTAACAACTTGATAGACTATTAGGGAAGTATTTCAAAGTTGTTTTAGGCTTAGCTTGAGATATGTTTCTCACAACCATAATGGTTTATAAAACACCTTCATGTAATCACACACGTGACTATCATCCTCTGCTATATTGTTGTTGGGACAATATAGCTTGATCTCAACACAATATTTATCACTTTGATACCAAAGGTAAATGATCCTCAATCATTTGATCAATTACATCTGATTTCACTTTGCAATAGTGTGTAAAAAATTTAAAGTCATTTCCATCATCATTACCACTATAATCAAGCCCCATCTTTCCAAACATATATCGAGAGAAAAGATGGGTTTCCTACTTAAGACCATAGGGACAACCCATAAATTCCTTCACTTTGTCAAGGCAAAATACAGACTTTGATTACAAAGATAGACTTGTCCAAAGCATTTGAGAAAGCTAATTGGCTCTACCTAAGACTCCTACTTCTTCAGGTGGGGTTTCAATGGTGTTTCATTAAGATCGATGCAGGCCTGGTTTTCCTCAACCACTTTTGCTATTCTAGTTAATGGCTCAGCTTCACACTTTTTTATTGCCTCTAGAAGCCTCAGGAAAGGTTTTCCCCTCTCTCCACTGTTATTCCTTCTAGTCATTGAAGCACTTAATAAACTGATACATGCAAAGGCATCTAATTGGATCCTGCTATGCATAAAGACATCCCAATCCTTCCCAGTTACCCATCTAATGTTTGTGGAAGATCTTCTTTGTTGAAATGGCTCCACAAAATAAGAAAAAGTATTTGCCAATCTTCTATAACTCTTCTGCCATGCTATTGGAATGGAGATCAACAAAGAAAAAATATTCATAAGATTCTATTTGCTTCCCACCATCTTCTACCTTGTTTCCAGATGCACCATCTTTTCATAGAGGTTCAACTTCACAACCCCCACCTGCATCAGCGAGGGGGGGTCATGCAGGACCAAGTCTTGGTCATGGATCAAGTCGCTCAACATCGGTGGCTACTGGGGATGAAAATCCCTCTCCCTTTGTTCATAGACAACGGGAAAAGAAATTAGAAATTTCTCGTGGCAAGAGAAAACATCCATAAAATCTACTTTTCTTGTCTTTTCTTATTTACAGTACTTTAAAGTTTATGCACTCTTGAAATTCGAGAACTTGAGTCATTGACTCTTTTATATTTATTATGGTATATTTTTTGATCATTACATGGCAATTCAAGTTTGAATTTGAACTCTGAAGCTGTAAGGTTGATAACTTGATGTTATGGATAATGGACCTATGTTTGATGAATTGACTAGTATATGATAATTGATTGAATCATTGATGGTTGATGAATGATGTTACATGGTATTATGATTTATCATGTTATGCTTTATTTCATGTTTTTATGCTTTCCATGACTAATTCAATATTCTACAAGCATTTGTTGGCATAGATGCATCAAAATATATTAAAAATATATATTATATAAAAAATGCTTCCGAAACGCTTCCAAACCGGAAGCCTCTGAAAATTCCGCTTCCCGCTCCCACTCCTGCTCCCACGTAACCTTGTTTTCAAACATATAAATTTCGCATGGTTTTTAATTTACATATATGTTTCTTGTTTATTTGACATAAGTAAAGGGAACTTAATTTCATTGATTGAACATTATAAATCAAGAAGATAAGGGTCATTTTACTGCTATGTTTACTTATGTAGAAGAGATTCTATGTCTGGTTTATGGTTGATAAGATTTCCCTAGAAGACTGAAACTTATCAGGTCACCTTGGTATCTTCTCTCCTTGGACAATGGATTGCCTAAAATTTTGGATTGTTAAGATTGAAATATCATCCATTTCTATTATTGTTTTGTATTGTATTTCATAACATCCCTAACATAGAAATTCATAGGGTTAAGATTCAGGAAACCTCTAGGATAGAGGTGAAATTTCTGAATTGCATGTGTCAACTTTTCAGTTCTGAAATTTCAGCATATTTCTGCCTGCTTTTTTTTTTTATGTCCGAGAGTACTGTAGTAAGAGTTGCACCCCTTTATTTGGGGGAGTGTGGAACTACTCCAAGGTAAAATATATTCTATTCCATGTGAATAACTTGAGTTCTTAGGTCCAGAATAAGATTCTCCTTTGGACTAGGAGTTCAGTCCCTTATTTCTCCAGATCAGAGACACTACCAAAGAACCTCTTATCTTGAATGGGAGGTGTCCTCAATCAGGCTTGCAAGGGAGTCAGCATGCCTTTGAGTTTCTATTGCAGTATGATTTCACAGTAGTGAAAGTTGCAGGTGTGGTTGATTGCGAAAATATTCATCTGGGTGATTACTTATTATAATTGGTTTTGTTGTTCAACTACAAAGAACAATTTAAATCTAGTTTGAAATAAAAACAATATTACCTTGTATTCCAATGATAATTAAATTGATATGCTATAAAAATCCTACTATTCTACCTCCATAACAACTTGAACCAATCATTAGATTGCAGAAAAGTTACAACCATATCAAGTTAACTTACATTGAGTTTGGAAAAGTTATCCTACTAGCTAACAAACTTCCTTTAACATAGGTGTTATAGTCATTTCTGACATGTTCAGTATATTAGCAAAGTTTCAGATGAAAATAATTTTTGGTGTAAATTTAACCCATGTTACTTGAGAATTTCTTCGTTCACTGATTGTGCTTTCTGGTTGTTTGGATAAGGAGCTCTGTACAAAAAAAACACATTATCATAAATGTCAAACAAGAAGATAAAAAGGTAACTAACCTGTGGTACTCCAACACGTAATGCTTCTACAATTGTTCTACTTCAGAAAACAAAATATTTTGTTTAGATCAAATGCATTAGATACTATTTACAAAGGAAAGTCTAAGAAGTACTTGAGATACTATAGAAACTTAAGGCAATGCACACCTTCCACCATTATGTATTGCGACAGAACATTTGGGAAAAAACCAACCATATGGCACATAACTATTCTTTAAGAACAAGAGTAATAAAAAAATATCATCAATTAGTCAAAGAGGTGGAAATCAATTATAATATTTAACTTGAACATTAGCAAAACATCATTTAGACGGAATGAACCACATTTGGCCATAAAATTTTAGGATAGCTCCCCCAGAATAGCATGAGAATAGCAAAGAAGCCTACTATTAAAGAGATTTGCCCCATTCTTAGTGAGGTCAGAATCACCTTGACAACTATTGGTATATGCATTAGGAAGTTTGTTGGCACCCAAAAAAATCTCCAGGAAATTTTTTTATGGCAGTGTCTAAAGGTGGATAGGCAGATGAAAAAAGGATAATTATGTAGCTAGTTGCTTCCAAAACTGCATTCAATAATAAAAACATACCTTTAGGGTTTTCAATATATCCCATGCTAAGTAAGAGAAACAAAACATATGTCAGTGATGAAATACAAAACTACTATCACCTGTCACAAGTGACAAGATAATGGAATTGCATAGGTCAAAAGGATATCATCTGTTATGAGATATTATTATTTGGCAAAGTGAACTGACCAAGGAAATTAGAAGTTACAACAAGCATTGATGTGGACCAGTTTATTATACAGATTACCAAATTAATTTGGATGTTATTACTATATCTTACTAACTGTCCTGCATTCTATGAAAAATCCAGAGAGGGTTTGATTATGCAGAGTATTCAAGTCCTCTTACTTCACCAAACTAACCTAAGTAGCAGTTGTAGAAATGATGTCTAGAAGTAAAAGTAAGATTGACAAAATGTTGTCGAGTTATATAGTAGGACAAGAAACTATTGCTACTTCTCTAGATTATAGAAATTATAATCTAACTTTTCAAAAGGTTGTAATCTGATCCCTTTGAATGGAACATGATTCTTCTCTCTTCAACTTTGTCATCATAAAAACTTTTAGAATACGAGAAATTGTATGGAATTAAAACAATGCTTAAAGATTCATGGATAATTATTTTTGAACTTGTTAAGGTCTCAATATTTTCAAGTCTCTATTCCTTGGCATTAAAAGATCAAAATTAAGGAGTTTCACCATCGTATAAAGAGCATGAAAAATTACCTCCCAATAGAACTTAGTCCTATGAAGATGGGTTTGCAGTTGTTCATAAAATCCTCCACAAGAAAGCTACTTATACTGGCTGAAGCAAAAGGATTTTGACACGACTTCAAGGGATCCACAGTTTGTTTCTTTACAAAAGTCTCATGAGAGTTTTGAGGACCCATTTGGCTTACAAATTCCCAATCCATGGTTGGAAACCAAAAACCACAAACATGTGCATTTTTCAGCTAGTAGTCTGTCAACAAAGTAGCAGATTGATTGCTAGTGGAAACAATTCAAACTCATAACATCAAAACAAGATACAACAAAAAAAGTTAAATGATAAGGTTACTGTTTCGTAAGACAAAACACATAGAATGGGAAAACATCTAGTTAAGCAAATTGTCTCAGATTAAAACCGGTGCATCCACTTTCACCTGTCAAACTATAAAAACCATTCATAAAATAAGGTAATTTTATAATACCTAGGAAGTCAACCACTTCCTTACTGAAAACGTACCTGCAGTATAAAGGATAAACTATTAAGGAAAATATTGTTCATTTATGCATCACCCACATGACAGAAAATCAAGAACATGCTTACAATCCCAGCAGCAAAAAAATATGAAAATACTGCACCCTGCGTACTCGCACCTCCACAACTCACAATATCATAATATGCAATCGGTATCACAGAACTTTCCAGTACATCAAGATTGCATTTCTTCAAACCACATAATAATCCTTCTATTGAAACTAAAGAACAAAACAAATAAAAAATCTTTGTTAGTAATTTACAGGTGACCCAAAAACAACCAACAGGTTTAGTAATTTACGTTTACATTAAGAGCACCACCAAGGAAGCAAATAGCTCTGTCCTGACACATGAGGACCAATGCAAGATTGCTTGCATATTTGGAACCTTCGAGCTATTTTGACGCATGGACTATACACAAACATTGGTATCTTTTTAGTAATTTCAGAAGTTCCATGTGTAGGAGAGATGACCAGGAGTGCCAATAGAGCATAAAATTAATCCCTTTGATAAGTATTTTAGGGAAACTGAAGATCTTAGACTCTATGTATCATGTTCAGATTCTGTGTTGAGGTGGATCTTTCAAGGGATTTGAGTAATTCTACTCAAATTTGGTAAAGGAATTAATGAGTCGTGGGTCTCAATTTTGGAAAAGGATTATGCAAAGCTACATGGTTCTTATGAAGCACTGGAAGGTGGGATTGTTCAAGATGCTCTTGTATACCTCACTGGGGGTGCAGGTGAAGAAATAGATATGAGAAGTGTTCAAGTGCACTTTGATCTTTCTAGTGGAAGGTTGCAGTCTCAGTTGTTGTGTTTTAAGCAAGAAGGGTTTCTTCTTGGATTAGGGAGTCCGTCAGGCTCTGATGTTCATGTGTCTTCTAGAAAAATTGTCCAAGGACATGCGTACTCACTATTTTAAGTACATGAGGTAGACGATCATAAGCTTGTGCAGATAAGGAATCCTTGGGAAAATGAAGTTGAGTGGAATGGTCCATGGTTAGACTCTTCACCGGAATGGACAGACAGGATAAATCACAAATTGAAATACACTCCTTTGGAAAAATATGGGATTTTATGGATTTCATGGTAAGATTTTCAAATAAATTTTGGATCTATATGTGTGTCGAGTTTATCTTGATGAAATGTGCCATTCTGTACACAGACAATGGCATGGATGCAGTACTAAAGCTTGGAAAAATCAAAGAAAAGAAAATCCTGAAATTCATGAGGAGAAAAACATTGCAACCTGGGGTCCGGATGTACTTGATGATTATGTTCCTGATAAAAGGTTCTTGGAAGAAGTAAATAGAGAAGTTTGTAGGAGGAGGCTTGTGCACCGTCCAATCACGATATGAGTTCATCATTGCTAGGGGCTAAAGCACTGGTTTACCCACTATTAGGTTTTTTCTCTTTGCTCATATTCAAGATGGTTACTACATCATCCCTATCTAATGATGGATAGAGCAATCTTGCAATGGTACATGCAACCCAGCGCATCATCCAAGCAAACATTGCTGCCCATCCTTTTCGATTTTGGAGAATAACACGATCTGTCCACTAATTTATGAGATTCTATAGTTCAAAATTGCACAGTGTCTCCCACTAATATGTTGGATGTTTGAAATGCATAGGTAGATGTCGAATATATGTTTGCTTTGAAGGGTTTGGAACCCTCACGAACCAGTACATGTTTTCTTTGAAGGGTTTCAAACCCTCATGAAGAAGCTTTTCATAAAAGCTTCATCATTCATTTTTGAATAAAATATTGCAAATTAATATAGTTATTTAAGTATAATTTTATTTTCTTAATGTTTATTAAATTTATTTGGTCGGTTGTTGGATTTCTTGATTAAAATGTTGAAAGAGTTTTTTAAATGATTTTAATTATATTTAGTAGAGGAATATATGAATTAATATGATAAATAATTCACACTATATAAACAGATATAGTTTTTATAATTAGATTATAATGATAATTAGTAGTATATAATAATAGATATCTATTGTAATATATATTCATATTAATGCTAAATGTTATGTTATTTTTTAAATAGGATGTAGGTTTTTAATTAGGATTTAGTAAAATCCCTTTCCACAAATGCTATTCAAACCCAAATGATAAAAATCACTATCAAGTCAAATACCATGAAATTAAGCCACCATAGATATTCCCGACCACAATCATGCTCTCCAGTCCAAGATATTGGAGCATACTCTTGAGGCACTCCTCTTGGAAAATCTCAGTACGCTCAGAGCTTGTAGTTGTGGAGTCTCATAGAATACGAGGTCCATGATGATGAGATCAATTAAGTGTTTTTCAAATGCACTAATTTGTTTATCCCATTCTGTCAAGTTGTGTGCTCCCAAACCATGAACGAGGAGAGATAGTTCCTATCTTCATCTTCTATGTTTGCTTTGAATCAGGAAAGGGAAAACCAGAAAGCAAGATGAAAACCAGAAGGCATAATTAAGCCCCCTTCCAACAAAGCCAAAAATTTGGCACTACAAACCTATAAATTTATGTTACAAGGAATTTATGTCATGCCTATATTAACATTTTTTATAGGAGTATATTTTTCAAAACCCATATTGAATTAGTATAACACTGGGAGAAGCTCAAATGAGTTAATAATATTTATGTGGAATCACACTCTAAGGGAAGGAATCCAACTCAATTATGATAATCTAGTCTAGAAGTCCCAGGACATGTGCTAGAACATCGTGATGATAGCTTATTTGGTGTTTCTAGCTGAGCTGTGACACATGGGGCGGTCTACATTTTACTAAATTCTAACACTGCAGGTCTCTAAATCCTTCTGCAGTGTTAGAATTTAGTAAAATGTACAAATTCATTGTCAATTTTTCAATTTTTTCCATTGTCGGAGTGACAATTAAAAATGACCACATAAATGACCAATTGTTATATGGTCATTTGTAGTCTACATATCTCATGATCAAATTTGGTCATTTATCTTGGTCGTTTTTAGTTGGTTTCTATCCCGTGACAAAAAGTGGTCATTTATGTTGGTCGTTTTTAGTCAGCTCACTTAGAATGATCAATTTTGGTCATTTGTCCCTTTCAGGAGACTGTGGTGACAAACATTTTTGGTCTCCTGGTCACTAATCTCTCATTTTCCACTAGTGATAGCTTAGTCATTAATATGTTATCATCTAGTAGTTTATTTAGTCGTATATAATCATTAACTGTTAAAATCAGTGACTAAATCAATGACCAAATCCGTGACTAAATCCGTGACTAAATCAATGACTAAATCATTGACTATCAATGACTAAATCAATGACTAATAAGTTAAGCTATTAATGACTAAGTGAAATACGACTAGCTATAAGATAGTGGAAATTAGCTACTATTAGTCGTCGACTCAAAAATAGTAGTTTATAGCCTGATTTTAGTCATTAATTTCTCATTTTGTACTAGTGATAAAGTAGGTCCCAAAGGAGATGCTATAAGATGTAAAATAAAGGCAGCAAATGTCATGTAACTAAATGACTGCTAAGGCCGAAAATGATGTAAATATATGCAACAAATGTGCTTTTGAATGTAATGGATGACTATGGAAAACTTTTTAGTTCTTATAAACATACCTCTATCATTTGTGATATTTCGATCCCAACAAAATGTCATTATCACCATTTACTTGAACTCTAAAATGTCATTGGTTGACTCTTGCATGCCTGTTTAAACAACAAGTGATAAAGTTTCTTGACATAAAGAGATGGATCCGAAAAACCTAACAAATAGGCATCAATGCAACTGCAACTTTTGGAAACTTTCATCCAGATTTTGATATTTAAACTTAGTAGTAGACATCAAATAAGAAAAAAGACATAAACCATGACAAACCATCTCAAACAGTTATAAACCATGACAAACCACGACAAAACAATACAAGAAACAAAATAGTATCGTTGTAACTAGACAAAATAAGTTTAAAGCATAATTTTTCATCTCTTTAAACTTTAACACTCTCGAAGATCCATGTGTTAAAGCTGAAAAACATACAAATACAATAAATAACAACAGTAGTAAATCTAACTCAAAGTACAAATAAAACAATTAAGATAACCCACTAGGAGAGTTGAAACCTTCCTTGTACTCATCAATATTTTTTTAGATCATATCTTGTGTATTAAGGGACAACTCACTATAGGAACAAATGACATACCTGAGAGAGAGAATAAGTTCAATTACTGTAGGTTTATCAACTATAGTAGCAGTTAAGGTAACCCAGTTGACAAGCAAGGAAACCCCAATTATTGGAGCAACATACCAAGAAACAACAATCCATAAAATATTAGGTAATGATGACATTCAACACACAAACCAGAGCTCAATTTGTAGCGCATACAAAGCCCATGTCTTTCTTGAGCAGGTTATGAGTTATTTGGGGATGCTAAAAGAAACCATAACCATGTTTGAGTGTACTAAGATCTCTGCTGCACTGTTTGAGTGTTTGGGTATGCTTAAAGTGAACCATAAAGAAACGTCAATTACTGGAGCAACACACCCAAAAACAATAATCATTAAAATATCAGGTAATGATGAAATTACACACACAAACTAGAGCTCAATTTGTAGCCCATACAAATCCCATGGCTTTCTTACAACATAGCACACTCAAACAATGCAACAGATATATTATTCCACTCAAGTCTAAACCGTGACCTCCTAAGTTGGGTTGTGACCTTCTTGGTGCTTCTTGAAATGACCAATGACCTTCTTCAGTCTACTTGAATTGAACCGTAACCTTCTTGGGGATGGATTGACTAAATCATGACCTGTTTGAACTTGCTTGAGTAGGATATGAGTTGTTTGGGGCTGCTAGGAGGTCGCACCCATAATAAACATAACAAAAGGGTTAAAGTACCACGCTATGAGGGGGTTCTAGCATAAGGACCAATAAAGGGTTAACATAATATAAAGAGTCAACAAGAGGGGCCATGACAAAGTGGGAAAACAACCCCTACACCGAAAAGACCAAGGTGTGTCAATCAAGGAGGGATAAAAACCCTTTTACCCATAGGACTAAGGTTTACCATCAAGGTGGGGACACAACCCTTTTATCTAGAAGATCAAGGTGTCAAAATGTTATATTCTGTTTCAAGGCATATAGTCCATAAGTGTTCCATACCTCAATAGTACGTTTTATCATCACCGTATAAGGAAGGCCCATACCACAACAGTGAGTTTTATTAGCACCATTTGGGAGTTCCCATCAACTCTTCCCTATTCTAATTTCTCAAAGCAAAGGCTTCTAAAATGCCGAGGATATCAATAAACTTCCTAAAATTTTAGCAGCAGAAAAAAAACACATGAAATTAACATCTAAACATAAATACCTTCTCATGTACTTAGTCTGTCGAACAGTTAGAGAGATGGATCCCAAAAACCTAACAAATAAGCATCTTTTGGAAACTGCCAACCATATTTTGATATTTAAACTTAGCAGCATATATCTGATAAGAAAAAATATATAAACCATGACAAACCATCTCAAACAGACATAAATCATGACAAAACAATACTAGAAACAAAATAGTATTGTTGTAACTAGACAAGATAAGTTTAAAGCATAATTTTCATCTCTTTCAACTTTAACACTCCCGAAGATCCCTGTGTTAAAGTTGAAAAGCATACAAAGACAAAAAATAACAGTAGTAGTAAATATAACTCAAAGTACAAAGAAAACAAATAAGATAACCGACTAGGAGAGTTGAAACCTTCCTTATACTCAACAATATTTTTTTAGATAAGATTTTGTGTATTAAGAGACAAGTCACTACAGGAACAAATGACATACATGAGAGAGAGAATACATTCAATTACTGTAGGTTTAGTCAACTATAGTAGTAGTCAAGGTAACCTAGTTGACAAGTAAGGAAACCCAAATCAATGGAGCAACATACCGAGAAACAACAGTCCATAAAATATCAGGTAATGATGACATTCCACACACAAACCAGAGCTCAGTTTGTAGCCCATATAAATCCCATGGATTTCTTGAGGAGGTTGTGATTTGTTCGGGGATGCTAAAAGAAACCATAACCCTGTTTGAGTGGACTAACATCTCTACTGCATTGTTGGAGTGTTTGGGTTTGCTTGAAGTGAACCGTAAGGAAATCCCAATTAGTGGAGCAACAGACCTAGAAACAATAATCAATAAAATATCAAGTAATGAAGACATTCCACACACAAACCAGAGCTCAGTTTGTAGCCCATAAAAATCCCATGGATTTATTACAACATAGCACACTTAAATAGTGCAACAGAGATATTAGTCCACTCAAGTCTGAATTGTGACCTCCTAAGTTGGGCTGTGACCTTCTTGGTGCTTCCTAAAATGAACAATGACCTTCTTCGGTTTGCTTGAATTGAACCGTGACCTTATTGGGGATAACCTTCTTCGGTTTGCTTGATATGAATCTTGACCTTGAGCAAGTTATTAGTTGTCTAGGGATGCTAGGATGTCACACCCATAACAAACATAACAAAATGGTTAAGGTACCACAATGTGAGGGGGCGCTAGCATAAGGACCAATCAAGGGTCAACATAAGATCAAGAGTCAACAAGAGGGGTCATGATAAAGTGGGAAAATAACCCCTACACCAACAAGACCAAGGTGTGTCACTCAAGGTGGGAGAATAACCCTTTTACCCATAGGACCAAGGTGTACCATCAAGGTGGGGACACAACCCTTTTACCTAGAAGACCAAAGTGTCAAACTGTTATATTCTCTCTCAAGGTATATAATTCATAAGTGTTCCATGCCACAACAATACATTTTATCATCACCGTATAAGGAAGGTCCATACAACAATGAGTTTTATCATCATCATTTGGGAGTTCCCATCAACTCTTCTCTATTCTAATTTCTCAAAGCAAAGACTTATAAAATGCTAATGAGGATGTCAATAAAATTTCCACAATTTTAACAGCAACACACACACACACACACACACACACACACACATGAAATTAACATCTAAACATAAATACCTTCTCCTATACTTAAAGTATGTCGAACAATTAGAGAGATGGATCCCAAAAACCTAACAAATAGGCATCAATGCAACAACAAATTATGGAAACTGCTAACCAGATTTTTATATTTAAACTTAGCAGCATATATGGAATAAGAAAAAAGACAAACCATGACAAATAGACATAAACCATGAAAAACCATGACAAAACAGTACTAGAAACAAAATAATATCATTTTAACTAGACATGATAAGTTTAAAGCATAATTTTCATCTCTTTCAACTTTGACACTCCCGAAGGTCCCTGTGTTAAAGTTGAAAAACTTACAAAGACAATAAATAACAACAATAGTAAATCCAACTCAAAGTACAAAGAAAACAAATAAGACAACCCACAAGGAGAGTTGAAACCTTCCTTCTACTCAACAATATTGTTTTAGATCAGATATTGTCTATTAAGAGATAAGTCACTACACAAACAAATGACATACCTAAGAGAGAGAATAAATTCAATTACTGTAGGTTTAGTCAACTATAGTAGCAGTCAAGGTAACCTAGTCGACAAGCAAGGAAACCCCAATTACGGGAGCAGGAGACCAAGAAACAACAATCCATAAAATATTAGGTAATGATGACATTCCACACACAAACCAGAGCTCAGTTTGTAGCTTGTACAAATCCCATGGATTTCTTGAGCAAATTGTGAGTTGTTTGGGGCTGCTAAAAGAAACCATAACCTTGTTTGAGTGGACTAATATCTCTGCTGCACTGTTTGAGTCCGTTTGATGTGAACTGTAAGGAAACCCTAATTAGCAGAGTAGAAGATCCAGAAACAACAGTCCATAAATATCAGGTAATGATGACATTCCACACACAAACCAGAGCTCAGTTTGTATCCTATACAAATCCCATGGCTTTCTTACAACATAGTACGCTCAAACAATGCAATAGAGATATCAGTCCACTCAAGTCTAAACCGTGACCTCCTAAGCTAGGATGTGACCTTCTTGGTGCTTCCTGAAATGAAAAGTGACCTTCTTCGGTCTGCTTGAACTGAACCGTGACCTGTCTGAACTTGCTTGAGCAGGCTATGAGTTGTTTGGGGATTCTAGGAGGTCACACCCATAACAAACATAAGAAAAGGGTTAAGGTACCACACTATGAGGGGGTGCTAGCATAAGGACCAATAAAGGGTCAACATAAGATCAAGAGTCAACAAGAGGGGTCACGACAAATTGAGAAAATAACCCCTACACCAACAAGACGAAGGTGGGAGAATAACCCTTTTACCCATAGGACCAAGGTGTACCATCAAGGTGGGGACACAACCCTTTTACCCAGAAGACCAAAGTGTCAAACTGTTATATTCTCTCTCAAGGTATATAGTCCATAAGTGTTCCATACCACAACAATACATTTTACCATCATTATATAAGGAAGGTCTATACCACAATAATGAGTTTTATCATCATCATTTGGGAGTTCCCATCAACTCTTCCCTATTCTAATTTATCAAAGCAAAGGCTTCTAAAATGCTAATGAGGATGTCAATAAAATCTCCATAATTTTAGCAATAGAAAAAAAGCACATGAAATTAACATCTAAATAGAAATGACTTCTGCTGTACTTAAAGTCTATCGAACAGTTAGAGAGATGGATCCCAAAAACATAACAAATAGGCATCAATGCAACAACAAATTTTGGAAACTACCAACCAGATTTTGATATTTAAACTTAGTAGTAGATATCTGATAAGAACAAATACATAAGCCATGACAAACCATCTCAAACAGACATAAACCATGACAAAACAATACTAGAAACAAAATAGTATCGATGTAACTAGACAAGATAAGTTTAAAGCATAATTTTCATCTCTTTCAACTTTAACACTCTCGAAGGTCCATGTGTTAAAGTTGAAAAGCATACAAAGACAATAAATAACAACAATAGTTAATCTAACTCAAAGTACAAAGAAAACAAATAAGATAACCCACTAGGAGAGTTGAAACCTTCCTTATACTCATCAATATTTTTTTAGATCAGATCTTGTATATTAAAAGACAAGTCACTGCAGGAACAAATGACATACCTGAGAGAGAGAATAAATTAAATTACTGTAGGTTTAGTCAACTATAGTAGCAATTAAGGTAACCCAGTTGACAATCAAGGAAACCCCAATTCCTGGAGAAGTAGATCGAGAAACAACTGTCTATAAAATATCATGTAATGATGACATTCCACACACAAACCAGAGCTCAGTTTGTAGCCCATACAAATCCCATGACTTTCTTGAGCATGCTGTGAGTTTTTTGTGACTAATTAATGGATACGGTGATGGGTATATAATATAAACTAATTAAGGGATATCCCTTTTCAATCTTGGAAGGGATTATTTCTTTCAAAATATTTGTTATCTATAAGTGGAATACCCTTACATGGGTAAAACACTATGGATTAATTCAACATGGCACTTATTTACATACAAACAACCTTGGAAATCCCTATTGTCCACCATCGAAGCTCGATACATTCGATGCCACTCAGATGATGAGGACAGAGCTCGATACCATTGGTGCCATCATCGAGTATGCAAATAGAGTGGAATTTATATTATTCACATTGAAAGGTCGTTATTCGATTCCAATGGAGTTTATACATTACCAGGGTTTGTGTTTTGATCATAAAACTCTTAATTGGTGCTAAATTTTTGGCTTTGGTGGGATGAGAGGGGGTTTCTTTGGGTATGAGAGGCCATTACATCGGTTTAATGGGGGTGTGAACTTGAGGTTTAGGGCATTTAATAACTCACGCTAAATGGAAATGCATTTAGGTGTTTGGCAAGTTCAGATCCATATATTTGGACTTGTAGCAATGGAGAAAAACATAGCAATTGACATAACTTGGAGGATCTTGAAGAGGCTAGCGAGGGCTTCTACAACAACAGAGTACAAATCTACCTCTCCTTCTTAGGTTAGTACAAATTTACCTTTTGGGGTTGCTTGGAATAAACCACGACCTTCTTGGATCTACTTGAAGTGAACCGTGACCTTCTTGGGGTTGCTTGGACTAAATCGTGACTTGTCTGAACTTGCTTGAGTATGATGTGACTTGTTTTGGGATTCTAGAAGGTCACACCCATAACAAACATAACAAAATGGTTAAGGTACCGCATTATGAGGGGGAGCTAGCATAAACACCAATCTAAGGTCAACATAAGATCACAAGTAAACAAGAGGGGTCATAACAAAGTGGGAAAACAACCCCTACACCAACAAGACCAAGGTGTGTCAATCAAGGTCAAAGAATAACCCTTTTACCCATAGGACCAAAGTGTACCATCAAGGTGGGGAAACAACCCTTTTACGCAAAATACCAAGGTGTCAAACTGTTATATTCTATCTCAAGGTATAAAGTCCATAAGTGTTCTATACCACAACAATACATTTTATCATCACCGTATAAGGAAGGTCCATACCAGATCAAACTTACAAGAAACCAGATAAAGTAAAAAACTTTAAACTTACAAGAAACCAGATCATCTATGAAACTTAGTAAAACTGAGCTATTGTATTAAAATCCAAACTTTAGATATACATGAAATTTATATACTTGTCAAAATTAAAGCTTGCACCAAAAGACTTGACAATACATCGAATTAGGACCTGAAAATGCCCCGAAGAAGGTGTCACAATAAGAACATTTCTAAGTGAAACTATGAGTGCGGATCCTTCCATAAATGTAACCCAAGGAGATACCTGAGCTGAATTTGACTGAGGTAAAAGGTCTATTAGTTCTCCATACACATCTAGGCCTGTTATCCCTCTTTCATATGCCAACTGCAGTAAAGTGCCAAAGGCCATAACTGTGCATTTTCATGTTCATATACACGTATAATTAATTAACCCTGCATTAATCAACAAAACATCTAGAGGACATAACACAACATGCCATGAACAAAATCTCACAAGGTAAAAGAAATTGAATACATCTTCTACATTTGTGGAAATAATGTTTTGTATATTCAAAGTCTACATGCTCAAGCCACAAAGGCGCTCACCCATAAACCCTGTAGGATAGCGTTTGTCTGCTCTGACTTTTCCATCAACATAAATAAGTCTTTCATTACAATGGGTTAAAAGAAGGCAATTAAAGAGCTTATATTTTAATGCATTAAAACAATAATAGAAACAAAATAGTACAAGTGTAAATATACAAGATAAGTTTAAACTTTAAAGCATAATTTTCATCTCTTTCAACTTTAACACTCCCAAAGTTCCATGTGTTAAAGTTGAAAGCATACAAAGACAATAACTAATAGAAGTAGTAAATCTAACTCAAAGTATAAGGAAAATAAATAAGATAACCTACTAAGAGATTTGAAACCTTCCTTATACTCAGAAATATTTTTTTATACAGGTCACGGTTTAGTCTAGGTAGCCCCAAGAGGTCACAGTTCAGTTCAAGCAGACCCAAACACTCAAATAGTGCAAAAAAGATCTTATTCCACTCAAACACAGTTATAGTTTCTTTTAGAAACCCAAAAAAACTCACAACCTACTCAAGCAAGTTTAGACATGTCACACTTTAGTATAAGCAGCCCCAAGAAGGTCACGGTTGACTTCAAGCAGACCCAAACACTGAAATAGTGCATTAGAGATCTTAGTCCACTCAAACATGGTTATAGTTTCTTCTAGCAGCCCCAAAAAACTCACATCATGCTCAAGCAAGTTCAGGCAAGTCATGGTTTAGTCCAACCATCCCCAAGAAGGTCACATGTTAATTCAAGCATACCCAAACACTAAAACAGTGCAACAAAGATCCTAGTCCTCTCCAATAGGGTTTTGGTTTCTTCTAGTAGCCCCAAACAACTCACAACATGCTAAAGTAAGTTTAAACATGTCACACTTTATTCCAAGCAGCCCCAAGAAGGTCACGGTTGACTTCAAGTAGACCCCAACACTCAAGCAGTGCAACATAGATCTTAGTCCACCCAAATAGGGTTATGGTTTCTTCTAGCAGCCCCAAACAATTCATAGGCTGCTCAAGCAAGTTCAAGGAAGTCATAGTTTAGTCCAACCATCCCCAAGAAGGAAATGGTTCAATTCAAGCAAACCCAAACACTAAAACAATGCAACAGAGATCTTGGTCCACTCAAACAGGGTTATGGTTTCTTCTAGCAGCCCCAAACAACTCACAACTTGCTCAATTAAGTTTAGATAGGTCACACTTTAGTCCAAGCAGCCCCAAGAAGGTCACAGTTGACTTCAAGCAGACCTAAACACTCAAACAGTGCAACAGAGATCTTAGTCCACTCAAACAAAGTTATGGTTTCTTCTAGCAGCCCCAAAGAACTCATAGGCTGCTCAAGCAAGTTTATGCAAGTCATGGTTAGTCCAGCCATCCCCAAGAAGGACATGGTTTAGTTCAAGCAGACTTAAACACTAAAATAATACAACATGTATCTTAGTCCACTTAAACAGGGTTATGGTTTCTTCTAGCAGCCCCAAACAACTCACAACCTGCTCAAGCAAGTTTAGACAGGTCATACTTTAGTCTAGGTAGCCCCAAGAAGGTCACAGTTGACTGCAAGCAGAGGAGAACACTGAAACATTGCAACAGAGATCTTAGTCCACTCAAACAGGATTATGGTTACTTCTAGCAACCCCAAACAACTCATATCTTGCTCAAGCTGGTTTAGATATGTCACGCTTTAGTCTAGGAAGCCCCAAGAAGGTCACGGTTCAATTCAAGAAGCATTGAGAAGGTCACAACCCAGCTTATGAGGTCACAGTTTATTTCAAGCAAACCCAAACACTCAAACAGTTTAGCAGAGATCTTAGTCCACTCATACAAGGTTATGGTTTCTTCTAGTAGCCCCAAACAAGTCATAGCTTTCTCAAGCAAGTTTATACAGGTCACACTTTAGTCCATGCAGCCCCAAGAAGGCCATGATTCAATTTAGGAAGCACCAAGAAGGTCACATACCAGCTTAGGAGGTCACGATTCAAACTTATTAGCCCTCAAAGAGGTCACACCTAGCCTAATAGTCCAACACGAGGACAGGAATCAGCTCTAGGAACAACACATAGGCCACGACCCATCCCAAAAGGCAGCACATGTGTCACTGCTTATTCCAAGAATCCCTAACAAGTCAAGGCTCAGTCCATGAGCATCACACAGGTCACGGCTCAACCCAAAAGGTAGCAGATAGGTCACAACTAGGATCTACAACACCCTAGCAGGAAGATGAAGGGTCACAACCCACTTCAAATATCAACAACAACCAAGACAAGAAATTAGTAGCCCTAGTAGGTTGAGGAATAGGTGGCGCAACTCAAGAACAATAGCCAAAACCTTACACATCAAGCAAAACTCTATAGTCCATAAGTGTTCCATACCACAACCGAAAGTTTTATCATCATCGTATAAGGAAGTTCCAAGTGTAAGATTTCATAAACAACTAGGTAGCTAATTTTGTCGAAAACCTCCAATCAAAACAACTTTCTAATATGTTAATATACAAATGCACTACTATAGATATGGTCATAAAAAATACATCGTTGCACTATCAATACTGCAACTATCTTCTCTAAAAAACTGAGAAGAAATACATTGCAAACATTATGGTCTATTCTGAAGTTGATTCCATGCAAATAGTATCCTAAGTCACATGCCCTTAAAACAAAAAATTATGAAGACTACGTAAAGTAAGTTTAAATGGTCTGAAGTTTATGTAAAGAAAACAATGTGTTTGCAAATGATTTATAAAATGTGATAATCTAGATTGATGATTTTCCCAAAAACTTCTTCGGCCACCGAATGAAACTCATTTATGTCTCCTTCAAACATTCACATCCATGAATTTTATCATCATAGGTAAGGGGGATGTTACTTGTCACATGAATGACATTCACATTGGCATCTTCAAGACCAAGTGGCACTCCATGGATCATAGATAGTGACTGAATTTGTCCATTACTGGCAATAGCACCATCATATGGATCTAGGATGTTAAATTTATCACCTACCTGCAATACTTTAGGCTCTGCTAGAGTTAATGGGCACTGCCAAAAACAAAACAAAAAATACATAAATATAAGAAAAAAATTATAGATAATTTCCAAAAACATTGCATAATTATTGATATAACAAACTTCAATGCACTCACTGAGTCAATACTTGAAATACGTCCAACAAGAGTTGGCACTGATTGAAACTGATGAGGCGCATCAATGTTGGGAGAATTTTTACTTTCTCAGACTGGAATTTTTTCCTTTAATTATATTATGCATGTCATTACATCATAGGGTAATCAAATATAACATTATAAGGACACAATAATATAGTAGAAAATAGTAAATATAATAATAAAACACTAAAGATCATACCTAACAATTTAATTAGATTATGAAATCGAGTGAATAAATGTTTGGGTAGGAATGATAATTATCTTAGCTCATCTAAATCACTATGGCATTCCTTATTTTCCATGAAGCAACAATAGGTTGAATGGAGGAGGCTATGGTTGACACTGTCTTTTCCAACCCATTTATGCATTCCATTACATGTTTATAATTATCACTATTGTATTGAACAATATATGTGGTTTGGTTATTCACAACTTCATTAGATGGCATTGAACTTCCTATTTCATTTTTTGATATATCCTCGTGTTTAGAACTGTCTAAATCTGCCATTATTTTATGGTTATCCATTTCACTCACATCCAGTTATGATTTATTAGCTCCATGAACCTACAAATCATTCTGAACACATAATTAGTTGTTCATATATACGAATAAAAATGCAATATAACACAATGTATTTACAAATATACTTACAAAAATTCCATACACAATGTATTCAATAAAAAATCCATATATTTACAAACATGTTTTGATTGGCTCGCCACCCACCACGACCCAAAATAAATTGATCCTTCACATTACCTATTTCTTTCTTCAATTTTGTACTCATTTGAAAATACTCTTTAGCATGCATAGTTTCCTTCAAATCTTCCCACCATCAGCTAGGAGTCAAGTAGTTGTCCCTATCTTTTCCATCCAAGATTAGTTTTTTGCATTTATGCCTAAAATTATTAATCAATTTTCTCATCTCGTTCTTGTAATATTTGGTGGAAATCCTTCCACCGACAATCTCAAATACATTTTCCATTTGTCGAATGACTTGATCCACATTTCTTTAATCTTGATCTGAAAAATTGGCTTTGGTGGCACCCAGGTGAGACCTTACTCTTGTGCCCAACTCCGAGGCCCACCTTGAAGCATTTGGTCCAACAGGTTCACCATCTTTTACCTCAACCAAATAAGCCTTCTGCCCTTCTGATTTCCTTTCTTCGGCTTCTCCTTTTATGGACCTATACATGCTTTGACTAAATCTTCATCTGATTATGAAAGCTGATATATCTTCAGTCGAGTCAAGATTGGGTGATGGCAAATGAACAATCATATTTGTGGACACAACAGGTGTTTTATCTTTGGAAGTTGGAAGCATAATTGGTTCAGTCAAATAAAAATTGGGTGATGATGAATGAGCAGTCATATTTGTGGACACAATATGTGTTTTTTTCTTGGAAATTGAAGGCCTAATTGGTTTAATCAAATAAAAAATGGGTGATGCCGAATGAGAACTCATATTTGTGGACACAACATGTGTTTTTTCTCTAGCAGTTGAAGGCCTAATTGGTTCGTTAATGGCCACATTAGGTATGGCACTAGCTCTCTCACCAATTTGCACAAATATGCCTTCAAATCTTTTTTATAATTTTAAATAAAGGTCTCACAAACCTGATTTTGATCCAGAATATACCAAGTCTTCATCAATAGCAGCTTGGAGATGATCATCATCATGTGATATATCAGGAAGCTGATCATTAGTATTGTCAACATCTTCTCCATGTACCGATCCACCAAGGAGTAGGATTCTGCGAGCTAGCGGCAAATTTCCTTTGCTTGCCTTTTGTTTTTTATCATTTTGTGTAGAATCAACCTTTTCCCTATAAAAAAACTTATTAAATTAGAATCGAAAGCATAGATGGCTTACATCATCAAATAGAGTATATAAAACTATCATAATATATGCATAGAAGTGAAAAAATACGAGGAATAACTACTTATTGATTTTCCCAACCATGAGTTGGCAACACTGTGCCTTTGCTTGCCTTTTGGTTATACTATTTTTCTCTAAAACCAACTTTTCCCTATAAAACAAGAAAACTTATCATATGAGAATCAAAAGCATATATATGCTACGTCATGAAATAGAATATATACAACTTTAATGAAAAATGCACAAAAGTGTAAAGGTACAAGGAATAACCACTTACTTATTTCCCAAACCAAGAGATGACGTATATTCTTTATTTCTTGTGATCTTTTCTTTATGAACACACTCATATTCTACAGCATTTTCACCATTGGTTTGGCCACTTTTACGTTTCAACACCTTGTTCTTCATAGCCTTTTATGTCCAACATTTCTAATAAAAAACATCACTAGTACATGGGCGAACAAAAGGTTGACATCACAATGTAATACTTGGACCACTATTTAGACTACCAACTAGTCTTGAATTGGTGATGGTTTGTGAACAGGTCAACTTTGATACAATTTGGTAAGGAAACTAAATCTTGATTGCTAACTCCTTACCATGACCATCATTATGGCATATAGTCAAAGAATAATTCTTTCATCTTTTGTTAACCTTGAAACTCAAAAACATCCATTCATAGCATTTCTCAAACAAAATTTGATATTAAATAACAAAAGGCATTCATATTTGAAACATTGCATAGTACCAAAAACAAATCTTTGACTAATCCCATGTTTGGCTAATCCCATGGCCCAAAACAATAAAATCCAATTTGCATAGTGAAAGTTTATTCCTGAAATTTAAGGTAACAAATCATCACTGTCATGATTTTCATTGCCATCAATATCACAATCTTGATCAGTACTCGTGTATGCATCTGCTTCATTTTCTCCATCGTCCTCATACAATAGATTTTCCTGACCATGCATTACATTCTCTATCTCAGTACTTTCATTGGGAAAGAAAGTTTCTTATTCAAAATATTGTCATCTTCATCTTCTTTTTCCATTATTTCTTGTAAACTAGTACATTTCGCATCGACCATTATATCACCATATTCCATGAATTTCCTTTTAGAATGAGACTCTACTTGAATGACATATGACCATCCTAGGATTGTTAGATAATCAATTAGAAATGACTAGGTAATTTGAAGAGGGGAAACATACGGCTCATCAGTCTTTGATAAAATTTGGTGTGTATTTGCATGCACAAATCCATAATCATCACGTTGTATTGCAGATGGTTTGATCCATTTACATTTCAATAATATGGGACTAGTCTCACCATAATCAACTTGAATAATTAGGCTGTATGAATCCAACATAAAGTTTATTTTCAGTGTCGTGGTGAAATTCAACATTAACAATACAATCACAATTTTCCTTTCCCGTGTCCTTTTCTTCCACTCTTAAATGACTACCATAGGCCCACATCCCACTGAAAGAAGTAGCTATTATATTTTGAGGTAGTGAAAGCTCAATTTCCTCGATTGTCAAATCCTGACCTTCTTGTTGTGCATCACTAATTGCATCAACAATCCAATAATCAAATTTTGGAAAAGAACCATCTCCAATATTCAAATCCTGGAGGGACGCTTTTGAGATGGCTGCATCCATGTCCGAATCTTTTCTCTGTATTTTCTACATAGAATATGAACATACAAGATAGTCAGAATGATAATAATTTAACTATTATATGATATTAAATAAATAAAACATCATGTAAATGATATTTCACCTGTGCCACTGATCAAATGAGGATGTGCTTTTAAGAACATAGGCATGTATCGCAACTCTTTCCTCAATTGATAGATTCAAGCGACATCCATTTCCTTCTAATTATTCTCCTACAACTCTCTTGTCTTCGTCATCATCCCATACATGTTGATTGGCATTACTAAAACCCTTCATATATTATGTGCAAAATCCTATGGCCTCATGCATTGAATATCCCTCACACATGCTACCATCTGGTTTTTCCTTATTACAGACAAATTTTTTTAGAACCTTCATATATTGTTATACATGATATATCCATCTCGATCTTATCGGGCCACATTGCTCTAGTTCATGTTCTATATGCATAAGAAGATGCATGGAAATATTGAATATTGTTGGTGCAAATTCCCGTTCCAATAAGCAAAGGATTTCAACCACCACTCCCCTAAAATTATCAAAGTTTGAAGGATCTAACACATGCATACTCATTCTCTTCAATATTAGGCCCAACCATATAATTTCCAATCTTGGCCCCTTTTCCAAACTTGATATGACCGCAACCGGTAAAATATCCTTGATCATGACATGATAGTCATGGGTCTTGAGGCCTTTTAAGCCATTATTTTTAGTTTTCCTTCTTACATTAATACTCACATATCCAATAGGAAAGCGAGTCTGAGACAACAACGTCAAGAATTGTGCACGTTGTTCCTTTTTCCACACATAAGGAGCAATAGGATTTCTATAGTTTTCATCACCATAATTTTCAACCCAAAGATTATGATGAATCTTTATTTCTTGAAGTTCTAGGCATGATGACACTGTATCATATGCACCAAAAAGAGTTTCTATAATAGCAAAAGCTATGTTTTTCTCAATATGCATAAAGTCAACAGTATGCCTAATGGTTATATGCTTAAAGTATGGCAACTTATAGAATATGCACAACTGTTTTACACCATTATCATTGACTGGATCATTTTTACTTCCAAGAATGGCACCATTTTCAATAAACTGCATTCTCTTTTCTGCGTTCCGAATAATGTAATCACTTGTTATTGTCGATGGTGCTTCACAATTCTCTTCTTGACCATTGAAACACCGTTTTTTCGATGGTATGGATGATCCATTTTAAGGTAAGTACAATGTCCACAATAAATACACTTATGCAGACTACTTGAGTGCCTCACAAAAGGCTTAAGGATGCAAGTTGGACATCCATTGTATCCATGAACACTGAGACTAGTCAACATGCCATATGCAAGAAGATGATGTATCGGAAGCAATTAAGAAGCTCTTAAAGTGAACTCGATTGAATCATTGTCCCTTAACATTTGAATTGCTTCAATTCCTTTCCACAATTTCACTATCTCATCATATAATGGCTCTAAATAAACATCAATTGTACCTGAAGTCACACTTTTCTTTCTTGGTATAATCAATGACAACATCATGAAAAATTGTTTGGTTGCTAACCATGGAGGCAAGTTATAATTTATCAAAAACACTGGACAACTTGACCATTTATTACTCTGATCTAAGAATGGGTTCACCCCATCTAGAGCTAAACCCAACCTTATATTACAAGGATCTTGGGAAAAATTGGGCCATTTGTGTCAAATTCCATCCACATCTTATAATCAACCACAACCGTTGTTTTCCATTAGTGCACTTATTTTCAACATGCCATTGCATAAGGTCAACAATGTCTCGACAACTATACATTCAAAGTAACTGTGGGATTACTGGAAAGTGGCGAAGAACCTTTATAGGTGCTGAATTTGATTTCAACCCTAGTCTATTCCTCAATTCTTCACACATGTGTGGATGTTCTCATACCTTAAGCCTATCTTATTAATTTGTGTTTTACATGCACTCTGTTTTGTCGACAACGTGGAGTCTTGATGTAACAATGCCAATAACTCATCAACACCATCATTTGTCCAACCACGCACCGTTTGCAAATTAAGAATTAGAAGGATTGTTATCAAATGACTTAAATTGTAGGTACCATACATAGGTTTTGAAGCATCCTCCATCAATTTATGCCAGTCATCCTTGAAACCCTCATTCACCATTATGTCAATTTCAACCCCTTCATCTAACATTGTTGCCTCTTCATCGGAATTTGTTGCCTCTTCGTCTATGTTTTGTGCCTCTACGTCTCTCATGCTTTGTAATGGTATACTATATCGATAACTATTTTGAGGGAAATGACTTATACCTCTATGACTGAATCTCAACATATGTTCAAATATCAGTTGTCTTCTTCTCATCTTCCCATCGAGACAATTTTTACATGGGCATGCATATTTCTCCAAGCTCTTCTCATTGGCTATTCTCTCATCATGTGCATGGTATTCATTCATTGTTAAAACTGGTCGTTGACTCATCTTCAATTTTCTGCATTCAATTATGACATCGGTATGTTAATATTACTTTCTACTCTTTTCATCTATCTCATCTTGAATTGAAATGAAATATCAAAACCAATTCCTAGAAAGAAAGAGGGAATTTTAAGACTTAATTTTTACACTTTCCATTGAAAAAGGTTTATGAGGTTACTATATAGTAAAGAGAGTGCATGGCAACAACTTTTCATTTCCCTAGATTAGACTTTAGGACCCATCATTCACCAACCTCCCAACCATTTAAAATCATATCACTTCCTAGATCATAGTTGATAGACCTTTCCCAAACTTTAGTTTCCTTTTACATACACCTTTAAAGACAAACCTAAAAGCATTTTAGTTTCTTACAGGGACCAAAATCTAGAGATATGGAAGCTAATATTTCAGTTGCCGCAGAGTGTTACTATGTAGCTAGGGATGCCCTACAGGGCCATGCTGCAGGTACATAGGAGTGTGCCCAAAATTGTACACTAATTTTATACTAATACAAAGGAATGTGCCGAAAATTTGACAATAATCCTAATATAACAAAGTCAATAGGAGTGCACTCATCATAGGGAATGGATATGAAGTCTTTCTCATGATAGGGAATAGATATGAAGTCTTTTTCATGATAGGGGATAGGAAAAGATAGTGTAACTAGGACACTGAAACTAATTGTGTATTTTACCTAACTTCGTCGGAAATATGCTTGTGTGACAATGCTAACTCCATCTTCACTTCCTACTGGAAATACACATAACAACAATCATGTTTGTATTCATCTGCAAGATCTCATCCACATTTGTCCACTGAATATTATTTTGAGGTAGAGTTGATTGGAATGTTAAGAAACAGGTTGATCATACTTGATCCAACTTCTGCCATACATTAGGTTTGAAAACAAGTTGTTTTGACCCACAAAATTCAAGCATATCCATGTAATTCTGAATCCACATAAAAAACACCCTTTAACACATAGGAGAACTGGTTTTAAAGCTACTATAAATACACCCAGATCCAGAAATACCCCTTTATGGGCATGCCTTACCAGCTAGTAACCTTGTGGCTGATTATGGGCATGCCTTACCAGCCAAATTTTACACTAATTGTGCCCAAACTTTTACATTAATACATAGGAATGTGCCAAAAACTTTACACTAACCCTAAAATAACAAAGTCAATAGGAATGCACTCATCATAGGGAAGGGATATGAAGTATTTATCACGACAGGGGATAGCACAAGATAGTGTAACTAGGACACTAAAACTAGTTGTGTATATGGCCTAGGTTCATAAAAAATATTCTTGTGTGACAATGCTAACTCCATCTTCACTTCCTACTGGCAAAACACACAACACCAATCGTGTGTGTATTCATCTGCAAGATCTCATCCACATTTGTCCCATGAATATTATTTTGGGGCAGAGTTGACTTGAATGTTAAGAAATGGGTTGCTCATACTTGATCAAACTTCTGTCATACATTAGGTTTGAACACAAGCTGTTTTGACCCACAAAATTCAAGCATATCCATCTAATTATGAATCCACAAAAAAACACCCTTTACCACATAGGAGATATGATTTTAAAGCTACTAGAAAAACAACCAGATCCAGAAATACCCCTTTATGGGCATGCCTTACCAGCCAGTAATCTTGTGGTTGATTATGGGCATGCCTTACCATCCAAATTTTACACTAATTTTACACCAATACATAGGAATGTGCTAAAAAATTTACACTAATCCTAAAATAACAAAGTCAATAGGAGTGCACTCATCATAGGGAAGGGATATGAAGTATTTCTCATGATAGGGGATAGGACAAGATAGTGTAACTAGGACACTAAAACTAATTGTGTATTTGACCTAACTTTATTAGAAATATGCTTGTGTGACAATGTTAACTCTATCTTCACTTCCTTCTAGAAAAACACACAACAAGAATTGTGTTTGTATTAATCTGCAAGCTCTCATCCACATTTGTCCCATGAATATTATTTTGAGGTAGAGATGATTGAAATTTTAAGAAACATGTTGCTCATACTTGATCCAACTTCTGTCATACATTAGATCAAAACACAAGTTGTTTTGACCCACAAAATTCAAGCATATCCATGTAATTCTGAATCCATAGAAAAACACCCTTTAACACATAGGAGATCTGGTTTTAAAGATACTATAAATACACCCAGATCCGGAAATACCCCTTTATGGGCATGCCTTACCAGTTAGTAACCTTGTGGTTGATTATGGGCATGCCTTACCAGCCAAATTTTACACTAATTGTGCCCAAAATTTTACACTAATACATAGGAATGTGCCCAAAACTTTACACTAATCCTGAAATAACAAAGTCAATAGGAGTGCACTCATTATAGGGAATGTCACGTCCCCGGTTTTGACCCCGTTTGCATGATGTATATATTGTAATTAATCGTGGTGAGGAGCTCAAGGCAAAAGCCCCACCATCGATTTGGCTGTGTATGTTTCGGCAATGGGGATAATTGCCGATGGTATGTTGTGCTATCCGGCACATTTTAATTTGGCATCATGTAAACCCGCACATCAATTAAAATAAACCACAACCAGCTACGGCAGTGCAACGTTGAATGAAAAGGGCATGGTTCCAAAGGATAAGGGGTGGGGGATGTCAAACCTTGGTTATGGGAGAAAAACCCATGTTTTATTACCTTGTTGATTTGCCACCTTTTTGTCTCACCCAACCTTGTCAACCTCTTTAATGCTTCAGAGCTGGTGGTTGAGGAGATATGGCTGAGTGGTTGAGGGCAGTTATTGCCTTTGGGAGTGGGGTGGCAGGGCTGTCAGCTCCATACCCACATCCACACTCCACCCACGTTTCCCATTCTTCTCCCTCACGCACTCTCCTTGGTCAGTTCACTCACTCACCACGATTTTGGGTCTGTTGGTTCCTCACGCACAGGTTTTGGACGAATTTGGTCTCACGCAGGCATTTTGTTCCTCTCCACGAGTGGCTGAGCACCCGCTGACTGCAAATTCGTGTCCTCTCCATTGCTGTGCATTCTCACAAATAGGGATTGCTTCCCGTTTTTGTCTTCTCCATGTTTTTGGTTGGCCGTAGTGAGCCATTTTCCTACTGTGGTCTGTTCATCCTCACGCAGAGAAATCGGGTATGTATTTCTCGTGCATTTTGCTGTTGGGTGTAAGATCTTCCTCACGCATAGGGTGTTTGGGTCGTTTTCCCATGTTGTGAGGGCTGTTCTCACTGTCATGTTTTGGGGCTGCTGTTTCCCCTGTGTTTTGTTGGCTGTGGTGTCCAACTGCGTTTTGGGCCACTGGGTATTTTGGGTTGGGTTGTTTTGGCCACGTTAGGGCCAAAACCAGCTTTGAGTTGCTTAGTGGGCTGAGCTGTGTCTCATTTTGGTTTGGGGTTGCCACCCTGTTGTTTATGCCTTCATCACAGAGCAGTGAATGAAGATGTTTTGCTGCTGGTATGCAGTGGTTGAGCCTTGGACTGTGCTGGCTTGGCTTGTCTGTTGAAAGCCTGTGAAACCCAGCAGTGTTAGTTTGCTGTTTGTGCCCCTTGGCTATGTCTAAGCCTGCAATTTGACCCTTATTCCGGAGGAATCATGCCCAGCTCGGGGGTGGCAGCGTTGCTGAGAGATAGATGAGCAAGCTGGCCTATGGTTGGGTGGAACGTTGCAGCGACGTAGCTGGTTGCGGGTGAATTCTTCATCAAAAGATAAGTCTGCTGTCTATACTTCATCTCTGCAATTTATATTGATGTTAAATGAACTATAATGATCTTGTTGAATGCTGGTTTAAGAGTATGTGTGCTTCCGCTGTCTGATTGAAGATAAATGCATCTGTGTATGCTTAATTCCAGCATTGATTTAATCTGATCATGTTCGTGGGCTGTTTGCCTGGTCTGTCTTTGGGGTTCGTCGCGTCCTCTTCGCCGGTCTGAGGGATGGGGACGTGACAGGGAAGGGATGTGAAGTATTTCTCATGGCATGGGATAGGAAAATATAGTGTAACCAAGACACTAAAAATAATTGTGTATATGACCTAGCTTCGTTAGAAATATGCTTGTGTGACATTACTAACTCCATCTTCACTTCCTACTGGAAATACACACATCAACAATTGTGTTTGTATTCATCCGCAAGCTCTCATCCACATTTGTCCCCTAAATATTTTTTTTTGGTAGAGATGACTGGAATGTTAAGAAACATGATGCTCATACTTGATCCAACTTCTGTCATACATTAGGTCTGAACACAAGTTGTTTTGACCCACAAAATTCAAGCATATCCATGTAATTCTGAATCCATAGAAAAACACCCTTTAACACTTAGGAGAATTGGTTTTAAAGGTACTAGAATAACACCCAAATCCGGAAATACCCCTTTACGGGCATGCCTTACCATCCAGTAACCTTGTGGTTGATTATGGGCATGCCTTACCATCCAAAATTTACACTAACTTTACACTAATTTTACACTAATACATAGGAATGTGCCCAAAACTTTTTACTATTCCTAAAATAACAAAGTCAATAGGAGTGTAGTCAATACAGATACACTCATCATAGGGAAGGGATATGAAGTCTTTCTCATGACAGGGGATAGGACAAGATAGTGTAACTAGAACACTAAATCTAAATGTGTATTTGACCTAGCTTCGTTGGAAATATGCTTGTGTGACAATGTTGACTCCATCTTCACTTCCTACTGGAAATACATACACCAACAATCATGTTTGTATTCATCTACAAGATCTCATCCACATTTGTCCCCTGAATATTATTTTGAGGCAGAGCTTACTAGAATGTTAAGAAACAGGTTGCTCATACTTGATCCAACTTCTGTCATACATTAGGTCTTAACACAAGCTGTTTTGACCCACAAAATTCAAGCATATCCATGTAATTACGAATCCACATAAAAATTCCCTTTAACACATAGGAGAACTAGTTTTAAATCTACTAGAAATACACCCAGATCCGAAAATACCCCTTTATGGGAATGCCTTACCAGCCAGTAACCTTCTGGTTGATTATGGGCATGCCTTACCATCCAGTAACCTTGTGGTTGATTATGGGCATGCCTTACTAGCCAAATTTTATACTAATTGTGCCCAAAATTTTATGCTATTCCTAAAATAACAAAGTTAATAGGAATGTAGTCAATAAGAGTGCACTCATCATAGGGAAGGTATATGTAGTCTTTCTCATGATAGGGGATAAGACAAGATAGTGTAACTAGGGCACTAAAACTAATTGTGTATTTGACCTAGCTCGTTGGAAATATGTGTGACAATGCTAGCTCCATATTCGCTTCCTACTGGAAATACACACATCAACAATCGTGTTTGTATTCATCTGCAAGCTCTCATCCACATTTGTCCCTTGAATATTATTTTGAGGCATATTTGAATGGAATGTTAAGAAATAGGTTGCTCATACTTGTTCCAACTTTTGTCATACATTAGGTTTGAACACAAGTTGTTTTGAACCACAAAATTCAAGCATATCCATGTAATTCTGAATCCACAGAAAAACACCCTTTAACACATGGGAAAACTGGTTTTAAAGATACTAGAAATACACCTAGTTCCAGAAATACCCCTGTATGGGCATGCCTTACCAGCCAAATTTTACACTAATTGTGCCCAAAATTTTACACTAATTTTACACTAATACATAGGAACGTGCACAAAACTTTACACTAGTCCTAAAATAACAAAGTGAATAGGAGTGCACTCATCATAGTGAAGGGGGATGAAGTCTTTCTCATGATAGGGGATATGAGAAGATAATGTAACTAGGACATTAAAACTAATTGTGTATATGACCTAGCTTCGTCGGAAATATGATTGTGTGACAATGCTAACTCCATCTTCAATTCATACTAGAAATACACACAACAACAATCGTGTTTGTATTCATCTGCAAGCTCTCATCCACATTTGTCCCCTAAATATTATTTTGAGGCTGAGCTGACTGGAATGTTAAGAAACAAGCTGCTCATACTTGATCCAACTTTTATCATACGTTAGGTATGAACACAAGTTGTTTTACCCACAAAACTCAAGCATATCCATGTAATTCTGAATCCATGGAAAAACACCCTTTAACACATAGGAGAACTGGTTTTAAAGCTAGTAGAAATACATCCAGATCTGGAAATACCCTTTACTGGCATGCCTTACCAGCTAATAGCCTTGTGGTTATTTATGGGCATGCCTTACCAACGAAATTTTACAGTAATTGTGCCCAAAATTTTACACTAATACACATGAATGTGCCCAAAACTTTACACTATTCCTAAAATAACAAAGTCAATAGGAGTGCACTCATCATAGTGAAGGGATATGAAGTCTTTTTCATGACAGGGTATAGGACAAGATAATGTAACTAGGACACTAAAACTAATTGTGTATATGACCTCCCCGAATGTGGGTGCCTCTCTATCGAAAGGAAAACAAGGAGTGACCATTGGGGCACACAATTGTCCCTCGACATCACTCCCTTGACATCATTATGCCTGATATTAATAGGCATTGGATGACGTCTGCTTTGCATGGTGCAAACTCCAAGTTTTTCATGGGAAGCGACCCTCCTACCTTCATCCTGTACCACACCTACGTCTGCAAAATCATTGCCATATTAATGGCTTCTATGGAAGTGTGTTTCCTGCTCCTCATTAAGGGTTTCCTATTCTTCATTTCACCCTCCATCTGCTTGCCTCTATTCATTCCTATGGATATTGGTCACCTCGCGATTTCAGAGGTGAGAGGAAAACACCACAGTCCTTAGTCTCCCACTCTCAGCTCTTCTTTCATCTCATAGGTGTTACACTATCTCGCCTTTCTAATTGAACAAACTATGTCGTGTAGACAACGTGATACACCCAGATGTGGTTGTGCAGTCCATGGAATTTCTAACCAGCAAGATACAAGCTTCATCACCCAAACCAGCTCTGAGGCTATGATTTGGAAACCCCTGGCTTTCTCTGTTTACTATTCGACGATTGGGAAGATGAACTTACAGGCTCCCACTCAGTAACAAACATGGGCATTGAGCACACATGTAATTACTGGGTCATAAAAAGCCTTCTAGTCCAACTTCTCCTTCGTCCTACTACCCCCCAACTTAATCCTCCAGCTCCTTCAATGACTACATCGATTGCTCCCTCTATAAACCCCTCTGTTGCTCCCATGGACATCGAGCAACTACCTCCCCCTCCTCAAATCAACATGGACAACACCAAGAATGGTAAAAAAACCATCAACATTGTGATAGAATAGAGGAAAACAAAGCCTCTTCTTGTCAAGGGGAACCCCTCCAAGAGTGAGGAGGAGACCAATAGTGATACCAGTAACAACGACGGGAGTTCGGGCAATCATGAAGGTCAATCTTCTACCAATCCACCAGTATCCACCATGAAATTCCAACCAGGATCTTATCTAGGATTCAACTTTGGGACTTCAATTGAGGAAGAGCCACCTTCAAAGCCATAGCCCAGGTTTCATGGTTTATGCACTCTCTCTTTTGATTGAGCTTCTGGGGGTTCAGATTCCCCTTCTCATTACAGTAGTGTTTTTTTAGTTTTATATTTCAAACCCTATAATGTTTATGCTACTATTATTTGTTTTCCCTCTATCAGGGAGGATCCCTTAGTCTGTAAAAGTTTGAATTCCCCTTAGGGGCAGGCTTTTTTTCCTTTTTTGCTACTTTCTGCATGCAAAACTGATCCTATGAATTGTAATTTTGACTGTACTATTACTTTATTTCAATATATTAGCTCTTGAACTTACAATTTTTGTGTGTGTGTGTATATGACCTAGCTTCGTCGAAAATACGCTTGTGTGACAATGCTAACTCCATCTTCACTTCCTACTGGAAATACACACAACAACAATCATGTTGTATTCATCTGCAAGATCTCATCCACATTTGTCCCCTAAATATTATTTTGAGGCAGAGTTGGCTGGAATGTTAAGAAACAGGTTTCTCATACTTGATCGAACTTCTATCATACATTAGGTCTGAACACAAGTTGTTTTGACCCACACAATTCAAGCATATCCATGTAATTCTGAATCCATAGAAAAACACCCTTTAACACATAGGAGAATTGGTTTTAAAGCTACTAGAAATACACCCAAATATGGAAATACCCCTTTACAGGCATGCCTTGCCAGCTAGTAACATTGTGGTTTATTATGGGCATGCCTTGCTAGCCAATTTTTACACTAATTGTGCCCAAAATTTTACACTAGTTTTACACTAATACATAGGAATGTGCCCAAAAATTTACACTATTCCTAAAATAACAAAGTCAATAGGAGTGCAGTCAATAGGACTCTAATCATCATAGAGAATGGATATGGAGTCTTTCTCATGATAGGGGATAAGACAAGATAGTGCAACTAGGACACTAAAACTAACTGTGTATTTGACCTAGCTTTGTTGGAAATATGCTTGTGTGATAATGCTAACTCCATCTTCACTTCCTACTGGAAATACACACAACATCAATTGTGTTTGTATTCATCTGCAAATGCTCATCCACATTTGTCCCCTGAATATTATTTTGAGGCAGAGCTGACTAGAATGTTAAGAAACAAGCTTCTCATACTTGATCCAACTTATGTCATATAACATTAGGTCTGAACACAATTTGTTTTGACCCACAAAATTCAAGCATATCCATGTAATTCTGAATCCATAGAAAAACACCCTTTAACACAAAGGAGAACTAGTTTTAAAGCTACTAGAAATACACCCAGATACAGAAATACCCCTTTATGGGCATGCCTTACAAGCCAGTAACCTTGTGGTTGATTATGGGCATCCTTTACCAACCAAATTTTACACTAATTGTGCCCAAAATTTTACATTAATTTTACACTAATACATAGGAATGTGCCTAAAACTTTACACTATTCCTAAAATAACAAAGCCAATACGAGTGTACTCCTCATTGGGAAGGGATATGAAGTCTTTCTCATGACAGGGGATAGGACAAGATAGTGTAGTTAGGACACTAAAACTAATTGTGTATTTGACCTAGCTTCATTGGAAATATGCTTGTGTTACATTGCTAACTCCATCTTCACTTCCTACCGGAAATACACACAACAACAATCGTGTTTGTATTCATATGCAATATCTCATCCACATTTGTCCCTTGAATATTATTTTGAGGCAGAGCTGACTGGAATGTTAAGAAATAGGCTACTCATGCTTGATCCAACTTCTGTCATACATTAGGCCTGAACACAAGTTGTTTTGACCCACAAAATTCAAGCACATCCATGTAATTCTGAATCCACAGAAAACACCCTTTAACACATAGGAGAATTGGTTTTAAAGCTACTATAAATACACCCAGATATGGAAATACCCCTTTATGGGCATGCCTTACAAGCTAGCAACCTTGTGGTTGACTATGGGCATGCCTTACCAACCAAATTTTACACTAATTGTGCCCAAAAGTTTACACTAATTTTACTCATCCTATAAGGGAATTTAGATGAAGGACCTGTACCAGGCACTAGATCATTAGTAAAGTCTATATCTCTTATAGGAGGCATTATTTGTAACTCTTAAAATACATCTACAAATTCCTGTAGTATTGGTAGTCCTATAACTGAGGTTCCTTTTCCTTAGATTATTCTAGGTGAACTGCATAAATTTTTCACCCTTTTCTAAAACACTTCTTTAATTGCAAGGCTATACTTGTCTTGAAGATATTGGTCTATGTATTCCTATAACTATTACTATGTTTCCTTCCTCATCGAGACATGTGTAAGTTTTATTGTAACAATCCAAGATAGATCGGTGTGTAGTCAACCAGTCCACAAAAATCAAAACATCATAATAGCCTAAGGGGGTAACATTCAAATTTACTAAAGTCTTTAAACCATTCATTTCCAGAGGACACTGCCTTACTTCTTATGTGAATTTTATTTTAGTTCCCGTTGTTGTACCAGTCCTGTTACCTCAAGGTTACTTTTCTAAAGAGAACAATTCAAACTAAAATAGGTGCAACATATTTGTTACTAGCTCCTTAATCAATTAAAATAATCACATTACTCATTGCATAAGGTTAAAGTCGTTCCTTAACGATGAGGCATGCATCGTTCCTGAAGTAAAACAACTGCTAGGGTTTTGTGAGACGACCGTCTGCTAGGGTTTTCCTCCGCGAGAGCGAGGTATTTTGCCTCGGCTTCTGGCCTTAACGACCATGGATCCTCCCGAGCCAGACCCAGACGGCTTTGAAGAACTTTTTCTCAGTATCGTGGCTTCTCAAGCGCCCCCCTCATCCAGTGTCCCCTCCTCCTCTCGTTTTGTGAAACGCTTAGAAATTCCAGATGTCAAGTTATCTTCAGCTACATCCAAGCGGAAATCGGTCACTTTGTTAGAGAAATGATTGATTGGTTTGTTTACGGGACTCTGGCCTTCCCCCAAAGCTATAGAAGTCTAGCTAAGTAAAAAATGGAGACCCCTCATTCAATGGGAAGTGCATCAAATATTTTGTGGTAAGGGGTACTTTGTCTTCATCTTTGAAAAAAAGAAGATCAAGATCTTATCTTCAGAAATGGACCATATTTTATGGGCCCCAAGAGGTATGTACCTCAACAAATGGGATCTCTCCTTTGATCCTGAAAAAGACATCCCTAAGGCAATCCCGGTTTGGGTAAAACCCCCCCATCTACCTTTACACTGTTGGAACGACGAGGATTTTCTCTCAATCGAAAATACACTGGGAAAATACATTGATAAATCGGAGCCCAAAGCCCCCATGTTCTTCTGCATAAGGATATGTGTGGAAGTTGACTTGGAGAAAGGGCTCCCTAAAGCCATCAATCTGTCCATAGATGGATGGAATCATCTGTAGACTGTGGAATATGAGCAAATACCTTTCAAATGCAAGTATTGCCATAAATACATGCATTTTGCTAAGTTTTACCCCAAAAAACCAAATAAACCCAATACTGCTGAGAACTTGAAAGAAGGCTGAAATGTAGCAAGTAGAAGAAAGGGTGCAAGAGTAGCACCATCGCAACCACACACCACTTCGACAAAGAAGGTAGCCGAAAGTAAGTTCCAATTTCTTGCCAACGAAGAAGCTGAAGCTGTGGAATCTGTTGAAGGAGAGGAAACAATTATTCCCCAGGAGGAGGAAGCTCCAAAATAAATGCCTACTCTAAATTAGAATGAGCCATTGGTTCAGGACATTCCTGTACAAAGTCACCCTAAAGTAAGACTCGAATCCTCTGCAAACATTGGAGGTTCATTCACTTGATCAAGGGAAAAAACAAATACAAAGGAAATTTCTGAAAATTCCAATGAAGAACAAGAGCCTCAAGCCAGAAGGGGAAGGAAACCCAACAAGACAGTTAGAGAACAAGAAGCTATAAGGGAAAGAGCAGCAGGAAAATAGTCCAATTTAGAATTTCTGGTAAGAAACCCCTAGGCCAACAAATATATTCTTAGCGCTGAAGAATAGAAAAAGGAAAAGGAAAGGGCGCTCCACCTACTAAGAAATAATGAAGCTGGTCTCTTGGAATTGTCGAGGATTAGGAGGTCAATAGAAAATAGAATTTATCAAAAGAATTAAATCAATGGAATCCAACTCCATCCTCCTCATCCAAGAGACAAAAAAGACTGCTAAAGATAGTCTTTCAACTATGAAAAAAATTTGGGTAAAAGGTGAAGGGAAAGCAATCAGTGCGACTGGGGCCTCAGGAGGCCTTCTCACTTGGTGGGATGAGGAGAAATTTTCAATGCACTCAGCTATCGAAAACAAGAATTAGCTCTTTGTAGAGCTTGAAGACAAGGAAAATAAGGAAGTCCTTTGGGTTGGGAACATCTACAGCCCCATCGTTTAGGCTCAGAAAGAGACTTTTTCGAATTCCTTGGAAGACCAATGTGAAGGGAAAAAACATTTCCCCTGTATCATTGTCGATGATTTCAATGTCACCATATCACTTGATGAACGCAGGTGGGGCTCCAAAATCAGGGACACGTTCGGGGAGAGGTTGGAGGATTTGATCTCACTATGGGGCTTATCAGATATCAAACCTAGAAACGATAACTTCACTTGGAACTATAGAAGGCTAGGATCGGGACACATTGCAACAAGACTGGATAGAGTGTTGGTTAGCACCCACCTCCTCAAGAATTTATCCATCCCAGAATCTAAGCTCCTATGCTCGACTGTCTCGGATCACAAACCTATTTGTTTTTTCCTCTCTTCGATTGGGAAACTCGGGCCTCTCCCTTTTCACTTTAATCATCTATGGCTGGAGTCGGAGGGAGTCATGGACATCATCCGCAATTCCTAGAACAACTTTATACTAGGCTCTCTCACCTTTATTTGGGAGCAAAAGCTAAAGCAGGTCAAGAACACCCTCAAGCAATGGGTCACAAAACATTACCAGGAGCCCAAAACTAGGAATATTGAACTTGTCAAGCAGATGGAAAATTTTCAAGGAAGCATGGAGCAAGGAGAAATAACCAGAGAACTTTTTCTTTAGGAAATAGAGCTTGAGAAAAGATTATAAAATACTATCAGGAAGGAGGAGGAAAGATGGAGGTTGCGGTCCTGAAACCTTTGGCTAATGGGAGGCAATTAAAATACCAAGTTATTTCAAAATCAGTGCAAAGAACAATAGCAGAGGAACATGATAAGGGAGCTTAAGAAGGATGATGGGACCACCATCACAGACCAAGCTGAGATCATGACCGAGGTAAGAAGTTTTTTTGAAAATCTTTACAATAAGAGGAAGTCTTGCAAGAAGATATGGGTGAAATGGCCAAGGCCATTCCCTCTCTCATTAGCCCCAAGGAATACAAATATGTATAAGCCCCTATTACTGAAGAGGAAATAGAAAAGGCCATTTGGTCCCTCCACTCAGATAAAGCCCTTGGGCCAGATGGCTTTCCAATTTGCTTCTATAGGATGTGTTGGGAATTAATTAAAAAGGATTTTTTGCACCTTATATCCTGTATGTCTAAAGCAAAAATGGGAGGGGCAACCAACTCCACCTTACTTTCTCTTATTCCAAAATATCCCAACCCCACCTCCATAAAGTGATTCAAGCCAATCTCTCTTTGTAATGCCTCCTATAATATCTTCTCCAAAGTCCTATCCCTTAGACTAAAGGCTATTATCCCTTCTCTAATCTCTCAAAATTAGGGAGGCTTAATCTCAGGCCTTCATATAAGTGATAACATTCTCCTTGTTCAAGAAGTGATACACTCCAGTCTGAAAAAGCGAGCGGCTGGAATGGCCATTAAGCTTGATTTAGCCAATGCCTTCGACCGTTTAAGGCATGATTTCATTTTTTTGATTCTGGATAAGTATGGTTTTCCACCTATCTTTGTTAAGCAAATTAAAGCCTGCATAAGCTCCCCTTGAATAACACCCCTAATCAACGGTAGGCCCTCCGAATTCTTCTAAGTCAAAAGAGGAATCAGGTAGTGCTGCCCCCTCTCCCCCTTCCTCTACATCCTAGTAACCGACTCCCTGAACAGAAGACTAAACAGACTCCTTGAGGAGGGACAAATTCTATGCCTCTCTTTTAAAGCAGGGGTTTAGCCTATTAGCCACACTCTCTTCACCGACAATACCATCCTGTTGGGAAGTGCATCCCCTCAGATTGCTAGACATTTAATTTGGTCCCTTGATCTCTTCCTTTGTTCGTCTGGCAGGATGGTGAATCTGGACAAATGTCACCTCTATGGGTGGAATAGCAATTTCAACACCCTTAAAGACATTTCTTAGATTCAAAGCATCCAAGTAAACCATGATCGGACTCATTTCAAATATTTGGGGATCCCCATCACCAAAAAATCCTTCTCATCCGCAATGTGGACACCTGTTATTCAAAATATCAAAAACAAGATTCTCTTCTTGGGCTCTAGATGGCTCAACCTCACAGGGAAAACCACTCTCATACAATCAGTCCTTTCCTCTTACCCCATTTACACAATATCGATGATCCTTTCCCCCAATATGGTCACAAACAACATTTGCATGGAAATAAGAAAGTTCCTTTAGCAGGGAGGTAAAGTTTAGAACAAAAAATTCCATCTGGTAAATTCGGCTATTGTTAAGGCCCCCAAACTAAAAGGGGGGTTAGGCATCAGAGACCCAGAGCAAATGAATAAAGCTCTAGGTGCCAAATTGGTTTGGAGAATGGCTACAGGAAGTAGGGATTGGTGGAAAGAGGTCATAAGGAAAAAATATATAAGGAAGCCCAGGTCCAAAATCCTCAATCATCCTTGGGAAGGGAAAGGCACATCGATCTAGTAGCTATGCAAAACCTCTCTTAGACTGATACAAAATGACTTCTATTAGATTCCTAGGAATGGAAAGAAGATCAAAATATGGGCTGACAGAATTCTTGGGCACCCCCCTTTATCCTCTATTCTCTCCTTGCAGGATCTCTCCAAATGGGCTAGTGACAGTGGCATACAAACCCTCTACGACTTATCCATTAGGGATCAGAATGGAAATTGGAATGGGTGGAAAATGCTCCATCTACCTGAGCA
This sequence comes from Pseudotsuga menziesii, assembly GCA_001517045.1. Classification (NCBI taxonomy): domain Eukaryota; kingdom Viridiplantae; phylum Streptophyta; class Pinopsida; order Pinales; family Pinaceae; genus Pseudotsuga; species Pseudotsuga menziesii. The sequence continues at coordinate 89,480 of LPNX010293553.1, forward strand.
TCTAAAACATGTTGTTGACCTCCTGCTCCCATTCCTCCATGGCATAGATCCCATCAACAAAACCTTTAGATATGCCACTGGTTGGGGCAACAACAGTAATTACACTGTCAAGGAAGGATACAAGCTGCTACAAACAGACACAGCCATTGCTACAACAAATCTATGGAAAAAGGTTTGGAATCCAGATTGCATTCCCAAAGTTAACTATTTTATTTGGATGTTAATGCATAATAAATTGCTTACAGCTAATAACCTCACCAAAATAGGAATAGAAGGCCCCTCTCGATGTGCTCTATGCAATTTAGATTCAGAGACTGCACCCCATGTTTTCCTTCAATGCAGCATCTCCCTTCAAGTATGTAGGTCCATCTTACATCCTGTATGTGCCCATTTCAAGCCTTTGGAATCTCTTGGAAAATTCCTTATAGTTTGGAACAGTCTCTTCCCGGGTACTCTTAGGAAGAAACCCATTCTAAAGTAGCTTTGGAATGCCATTCCTAAAAATATATGTTGGCAACTTTGGTTGGTCAGGAACAGATCAAATTTCAAAGGTGAGAAGGTGGTCCTAAACCGGATAGTTTAATTTTTTTTTGGAATGACAACAGAAAAATTGGCTTCAATAGGGTTGGGCCTCCCAGAATCGAAGTACTTATCAGCTCAAGTCTCCAGATGGTGCAACAACTTCCTTCAGAGGAGTTACCCTCAATCCAAAAGCTTATACTCCACTCAGTCCTAGGAGATCAGGAAAAATTCAGATGTTCTCTTTCGATGGATTTAAGAGCAGAGCTCTTAATCATTATTCTTTGATGGTGCCTCAAGAGGCAATCCAGGGAGGCAGGTGTTGGGGGAGGGGGGGGTCATTCTTGACCCTAGAAGACAAATGGTAAAAAACTTTGCTTAGGGACTGGGACATAAGACAAACAACGAGGCTGAGTGGTTGGGTCTTCTTCAAGGATTGGAAATGATAGACAAAAGAATCATCTCAAGTTTGCTAGTCTTTGGGGACTCTCGATATGTTATCCTCAAGATGATAATTGGCTACTCAATCAGCTCCATCAAATGCATAAGGCTTTATAATAGGATCATTCAACTTCCACTTCCTTCTAGCATTGCCTACTACCATATCCTAAGAGCGAACAACGCTAAGGTAGATTCTTTGGAAAATTCAGGTGCCTCTCTCCCTCAAGGTTTCATTTCTCTAAACGATGAAGAGGTTAGCACTAAACCTGTTCCCTAATTCACTACAAGGGTCTCCTTCCCCATTGCAAAACCTTGGGTTAATTAATAAGCAAAGGTTTATAGTGTTAGTGATTACTTTGATCGTTGGTAGCCCATGCATCATCCGTTGGGACATGTTGTTATAGCTGATTTTACCACACCAGGTGAATCACACTTGTATGGCCTTCCCCTGTCCCTCTGCAGACTCCTTAGATCCCTTGGACCATTTTTTGTCCTTTGATGTTTCCTAGACCATCCCTATAAACATGTGAAAATTGATACACATGACTTTTAAACCCCTAATCGCATATATATGCAGGTTTGACCTCTAAAACCACGTACATCGGGATGTGTACAAAATCCAAATCCTTTTGGAGTTTTCCTTGACATGGATCCGACTCACTTGTCTCCTAGCCTTCCATATGCCTTGAGATCGCTCGGATTCGACCTTTCATTACCCCTTTGAAAAGCTATATAAGGAACTCTTTGGATACATTGAAGGCATAAGAGAATTGAGAGCAAAGAAACTATAGTCCATTGTTGCCGAAACTTGTGCTTGAGTCTACATCCCTTTGTCCCTTGGAGCACTTCTGTGGTCTTCCCAAGCTTGCCTTTTGCTTGTGAGCTTGCTATCGAGAGATGGAGGATTGATGTGGTGGAGGCCCAAGTGGGGGATTCAGTTTCTCCGATTCGCAGATGTGCCAACAAAGGTTGTATCCATTGTAATCTCTGATTTTATATTAATAGAAATATCTTTTCCTGTCCAATAATGTATGTTTGAATGAATATTTTATCCATGGATGATTTCAAATGCTTATACATTGTTGATTATATATGCTATAATAGATCTAACACCAATATATATAGTATGCTTGTCTTGTTTACTTGTTGTTGAGGAAATGATTCATCAATTCAAGTTGAAGTTGGAAAGCTCAACGGGGCTCTACTTCAACCGTCTGGAATAAGGCACGAGGTTTGATCCTTTAGTGTTAGATATTTGATTTCTATTGCATATTGGAAAGGATTGATTTTTGGAGTCAAGCTGTCTGTTGTGGTACCCCAAGCCATAGGAATTTCTCTCTGTAACACACGTGGTATCCACCACCCTACCTCCTTAATTCCCCGCCCAATCCATTTAAGGAAATCCCCTCCAAAATTCATTTTGTGTTCATCTCTCATGCTTCTGCCCATCCTCTTGCTCGTGCTATAGCTCTCCCATGGGTTTTTACCCTCCATCTGCCTTCCACGCATTTGTCATTGTTCTTTTAGGCATTTGAGTTTCCCCAAGGTGATGAGGTGTAGTCTTCATTGCCTCCTAAACTCTGTGATGGGTGGCTGATACCCACGGTCTTCTCTAGTTTCATGTATCCTCGTTCTCCTCGGTCTCTGAAATCAACAAGTAACCTGAATCTTCCCTCTGTGTGTTTTGTTACTGAAGAGCTCTGATGCAACATTCTATCTGTGCACCCTAAGTCTGTGTTTTCCTCCTTTGGTGCCATTTTCTGTCCATGTCTGGTCGTTGGTGAGCTTGGGTGCCATTTCTCATCTCTGCATCTGGGAGACGCTGTGGGCAGGCCTTCCGTCTCGCTTGTTGGTCCCATCTAGAGTATAGGGGTTCCTGTTGACCGAGCTCTCTCCTTTTCTAAGAAATTATGTAGCAATAATTCACATTTCAAGCTCAGGCAGAGTCTACGTAGCAAAATACCCCCACCTGTGTTGGGCATGGAGTGCACAGGTATGGACCCAGTTCAACGAAGTGTCAAGGAAGGTTTTGATGATTCGAAGGTCAACATTCAGCGTCTGGAAGATTTCATGGTTGTTGGAATCACTGACAATAGGGAGACTGCAAAGGAGGTCAAGCAGTTAGTGGATGATGTTCGTTATGTTTCCTACCATACTAGCTTTCACGATGCAAGAATTGACGGTCATGATATGGACATGAAAGAGATGATGGGAAAGATTGACCATATGCAGGAAGATATTTAGAATTTGGTGCAGCTGAACCAGGGAAGTCACGCTCAAGACAATCCAGGAGCATCCACTCAGAGAATGGAAGAAGACTCTGTCACCCAGCCTGTGGGGTTTCCAGGAAAACCTAAATGATCTCCCCTTAGTTCATATTTTTTTGTATTATCCTAAATCAACAGTTTATACGAATTTATAGTACTATTGTGAATACTTAGAATAGTAACTACTACAACGGCTCTAGAAGGCCATCTCTATGGCCATTTTTTGTTCCAGTTTCTATCTTACTACTAGAATCTTCATACTGCTGTAATTTTGTACTAAATGGTTGTTCACAACCCCTTTAATATACTCTTTTCTCAGTTTCTGTTAAAAAAAAATTAAAATAGTCACATTTCTATTACCAATATTACCTGCCACTTCTATCATGTGAGACTTTTGATCTTCCTGCCTGCCTTCCAAATCTACATAAATGCTCCGAGTCTTACCAAAAAATCACCTACTGTTGCTTCTTGAATGTTGTGAATGTTGTCTCCTTTCTTATGTGGACAATCCCTTGCATAATGATTCTCATTACAATTCCAACATTTACCAGGAGGTTTCTTATTTGAATATGGTTGCTTATGAAAACTACCACTTTTGTTGATAGGAGGCTTGGTTCCATTCTTTATTTGGTCTCATGTAACACTCTTCTTATCCATAAAGTTCTTATGTTCCTTATTCTTATCCAACTTATACAAATGTTTTGCCTTCCCGATTACTTCTTTAAGGGTCTTGGGTATCATACTGAATCTTAGCCCTCTAAAAGTTTGGCAGCCTAGGCTTAGAAATATTTGAATCTTAAATTTCTCATATTTTATATAGTCTCCATAATTTAACAATTTAAGAAATCTCTTCTCGTATGCATCATGATAGTTAGATTTCCCAGCTTAAGTTCAAAGAATTCTTCCATCTTATTATCACAATATTTCTCTAAAAGGTATTCTTGTTGAAAATAATTTTTACACTTTTTCCAAGTGATATTTTCTTCATCAATATATTTCAGTTTAACCAAAAGTTCCCACCAAAGAGAGGCTCTTCCCTACAAATGATAGGTATCTATTCTCACTTCCATGGTTGATGAATAATTATGCTATTGGAAAAACTTGTGGAGCCCTACTAACCATGTTTCTGCTTCTTCACCCTGTTTAACTTCGCCATCAAAGGTTGGAGGTTAAATCTTTCTTAATTATCCCTTCAACTTATCATGTTCATACCTTATCCTTGTACAATTATGGTCATCTAAAAATCTGGCTGGAACAGTTTAAGGACTTCTAGCTCTTTTTCTCAAGAGAGGTGTACGATAATTGTTTGGTGGAAAGTCCATCCTAGAGTAAGTTTTCATGTTTTTCCTTTCTTTCTTGTCTTGGGTAGTCTTTAAGGATCTTAGTTATTTCATTATATGTTCTTTAAGGTGAGTGATCCTTTCATTACATTTCTTAACTGATTCTTCCAAGTCAAGGGATGAACTACTCGTCCTCCTTCTTACATACTCCTCTTCATGGCCATACGTGGTTGTTTGTTTAACTTCCATCCTCTATTGTTTTTCTCTGCAGGGTCTTTTTGGGTTAAATTATTTACTATGAGCTGCAACATGTTCATTCTAAGTTTTATTAACATTATATTATCATATTTATTTATATTCTCAAATAATAATTATTTTTCTAGTTAAGATGAAACAAAGCATATTATACTAGTCTTCAATTTTTGAAATAAATAACTAAACAAAATGCATAAAAGGATATAATTATTTTCAAACACATTTTAAATATTCAAAATAACAAATAATTTTTCATCTTTCACAAAGATAGAACCACTTTCATAATTAACTTTCATATAGACAACTTTTAACTTGTATTCAAACAAGCAAATTTAAAGCGACTAATAGCCCCAACAATCGCAGTGTTGCAATCGTAGATTTGATACCACCTGTAATGTCTCCTAGAGCTATCAAAATATCTCAGGGACATATCATGAGCTCTCTAAGGCTAATTAGAAAATTTTAACATAGCGGATTAGTCAAACAAATATTTATTTTCATTTTTCGTGATTTAATTTTGATAAAATCCCTTTAATTACCAATAAATTAAAATAATTCAATAACTATTCCAAAAAACGACCCAAGGGATGGGAAATTTTCTTAACATCATCAAACCTTGCAATCCATATCAGATATGATAGCCACTTCTAAAGGCTAATTATTCATATTCACAGTTAATTAGTAATTAAGGTGTTAATTACGACACTTAACGACATAGTGCACAAATGCCGACACTTATCGCAAATCCAATTGTTTAAAAAATAGCCATTGATTATACATCCCAATGGCTTATTAACATCTAATCACATGTAAATATGGCTTAGTTACCAAAGTTACAAAACTTAATCATGGTCATTACAAAAGAGAGTCCACAAGACTAGTTAACTAGTTTTCCAATATAAGCAACTAGTCTTGCACAAAATCAACTTGTAACCACACCATTAAACGAAAAAACAATCCCAAATCCATTAAAAACATATTTAATCATGCACCTACATCCAATTAAAGGTTTATTTGCAGATCATTCAAATTGCACATATGGTGATATTTTCCATCAATTCCAATAAAACTAGTTAACATTCACGGCAAGGAATTGAGTTTAAATAACTTAACCATAATGAAATGCAACCTTAAGTAAAGGATAAAACCTGATAAGTAGACACCTACAACACAATAACATGTTAGAAATAGAGCACATGACTGTAGCATTCTGTTTTTACGAAAACAAAGATTTCCATCCACAACTAGTTATCAATTTTCATTGCAATGTACCTAGTTTCCAATTTAACTTTCCAAATGTTAAATAAATAGAATTATATGACTACTGTAGCTCATGTATAGTGTAGAAGGGGTCACCAAAATTCATATGTATATATATTTCCTCCCATATACAGTCCATTAAATAACTCACAAAACTATCTAATTCTACTCATCTGAATTGACTAGTAATTCTAGAAATCGCTGGAATAATTAAATCCACAGCTCACATATCATTCAAATTCCATTCCAACTCTAAATAAAATGTTTTATCAGTCATAAAAAATGTATATCTCATTCTAACATTTCGTTAAACACTTCATATGCAAATTCACAAATCTACTCAAAACAATTCCATTGAAGGAGTTAGAAATTGGAAATTGATCTAGAATTTCGGAAGACATTTCCCACACACTATCAATAAGATTTCCCCTCACATTCCCACACACATTTAAAGTGTATTTATCATACATAAGCATAAAAATAACTCTCAGGAATTTTTACAAACACTCTTCATGTGCCAAGTCTCCAAACTATGCAAAACTATCCAATCGAAGAACTAGTTTCCGAAAAATGTAGAAGCATCAAAGAGAAGTGTCTCTATTATACCATAAAAATAAACATTATGTAATGAACATGAGAATAAATATCATTTTTGGAGCAGAGTTTCCAAATAATAATTTCTTCAAGGAATTTGTGCACAAAATCCCAAAACTAGTTTCCAATTCCTTTACAAAATTTACTTGCAAAAATATATTGAATTCCATGAGAAATTTCTTCCACAAATAGATCATACATTTCATTAAAAATTTCATGTGTGTCCATAAATAAATGATATCAGAGCCAAATAAATTAAATAAACTTGAGATAAAATACTTATCATTTCCAAATACGCAACCAGAATCAACCATGCCACGTTCCACCCAGTCGTAGACACAATGCAAGCCAAAATTCACTTTGAAACGGTGACCCCCGAGTGAGAACCATGATTCCACAAGAAATGGTGCACTTAAACAAAAATTATCTCAATAAGTTAGTCCAACCACAACCCTACAACAAGTATGACCTCTACTTTCACTCCAGGGCAATTCTAGTGGCTCTAGGACAACGATCCAACCACAACCCAATGGCAAGTAGCACTTCCAATCCAAGGCAATTCCAGTGGCTCTAGGACAAATACTAGTGAATCCAGAGTAACTCAGCTTTGGCACAGGATCAACAAGGATCTCATGCCAAGAGCAACAAAATCAAACCACAAGTGACAAAAAAACACAAGAGCCAAAAGCATGAACGAACACACAAGTGTGTCTACCAACTCAATCAAATCGAATTCCTTCATGAGAAATTCGAATTGGGAGAGAGAGAGAGAGAGAGATAGGCATGAGACTTACATTCCAAAAATAAAAAATAGGAGTTACTCATCAAGTGGCTACAACAAGAGGCACACTAATCCAACTCATGAGGGCACACTAGGTGAGAGAGGGACTCCAATCCTCAAATAAAAATTAATCTCAAGATAAATAAAACAAAGGAGTAACATAACACATGAGGGTACATAACAAAGAGGGTCCATCAAGTACATAAAATGGTTTACAACATTAACATAGGCTCAACACACATATGTAAACACTTTTCCACAACCTCTTGCTCATAACATCATGGTTCCTCATACTCTCTTTCGTGGCATCGGTCGTTCAATTGTTTTTATTTTATTAATTATTTTATAAGTTCAACATAATAAAAATAATAATAATGTGCAAACCATAGTCCATGCACCTTGTGCCACTATGTACAACATAACAACAATAATAATATGTCTAGGGGATAAACTAGAGGCTATTACACTATTGTAGATAACTGACTAGCTACAACATGCAACATAGTAGATGAAAAAGAGGAAATAAAAGATGACAGAGATATTGGACACATAGTGCTCAATAAAGTAGTAAAATATGGTCCATGTGCTACATATTTTGAAGGCAACCACAACAACAGTCGAGCAATTTAGGGAGAAGTTACGAAAAGTGATTAACCAATCTAAGGAAATTGTTGCCACCACACAAAGTTGGATGTAATTAGTGAAGAATAATGAGTACTGATCATCAAAAGGCATCTATGCAAAAATTATTCCATTACAATGGGAGGAAGAGCAAATAATAGACTTACTCATCTAAGAAAAAAAAGTTGTGCGACGTACAAAAGGTTGATGAAGAATTGGACCATCTGACAATCTAATATATTGGTCCAGTCCCAATTGCAATGATTTAGATTGGTTGAACTAGGGTACTTCAAATTTCTTCTACGATTGTAGCAATCAAGACAATTAAAATGGGTATGTTAAGGACACATGACCCCAAACATCAAACACCAACCAAGTCAATTTATACTAGGTAGAATTTAACATCTTTGTTTGTAAATGGTCAAAGCATTTCAAAGGTTTTGCAAGGTTTAAAGACAAATATTAGGATGTGCTCCAAGAGTTGGGCCCCTTGTTTTTTCTAGAAGGAAGCGACCTCAACATAAAAGGAACCAACAAAATATGTCAAATCAAGCAATGCCAATGAAAGTTGACTTGAAGACGAGTCAAGAAATGTGGCCAAGGTTTGTTTCCCCATTGTTTTGACTTTGAAACTTTGAATAATAGACACAGAAACAAGTAGGATAGGATGGTGCAAGGGAAATCAATAAAAACATAGACGAGTTGTGCCACATATCACATACGCCGTTGGGTGTAGTGAAAAGCATTGTTATTAAAGGTTGAAAAGGATCAAGACAACGAGCAAGATCCCATGTGACCAAGGAAGAGGTGGCAAAAGGAGGATTTCACCTAGAAAAAGAAAAGGGAAAAGAATACAAGTAAATCAAGCTTAAAATGAGTGAGATGACAATGGTTTTGGAATATTTTTGCATGTACTTTATTTCCCGCCTATGGGAAAATACTATATGCTGTAAAGGCTTAGGGCCTATGGAAGGTTGATGTTTATAATAGATAGATGATAGTTGTTAGTAGATAGTCAATAGCCGTTAGATGATCAATGCCATGTAGTGTGAAGTATCCTTCATGTATTGGATCATTCTAAATATCAATGGAACAAGTACCCTTTTAAAATTTGTGTGGTAATGGTGTTCTTGAATGAGATTGATTCTACTTGATTCATGTTGTGTCTACAAGTAGAATAAATATAATGGAATTTATTAATTTATATTTTCCTTGTACTATTTAATGTGGGTTGCGGTAAACTAATCAACAAGTAGGAAATCCTATGTTAGTTGACATAATTGTTAGTCACGGTTTCCATGCTCTACGATCCCCATATTATTTCTAATATTGGAACAATGCTTTGGGTGAGGCATTCCCCTCCTTCAAGAATAAATATGTCAGTGCTTAGAATACAACAAACCCCTTCTATAAGACCCCTTATGCAGACCATAACCTAAAATCGAGCCAATGTGATGTGCCTTTTTGGTCAAGTATCCAGCTAAAATGTGGTTTCATATATGGCAAAGAAGTATTTGAAGACTATGTAGGATACCTACTGCATAAACCTAGTATGCTACCATCTTCATGAGTGCCATTAACCAGTTCCCAAAAGTGAGTAGGATGCACTAGTGGAGAATTCTAAGGAGAAGAAGATGAAAAAGATGGAATGAAACTAAGAGTTGGAGAGATAGAAAGGTAATTGTAATATAACATACATTGAACTTATAAATTTTCGTTTGACTTGACCAACTAAGTAACATTAACATTCACTTCAAACTTTTGATAGACCTAGACACTTTGAAGGCTACAAATGCTAGATTGGACAAGATTACATATCACAAACTCAACTTTGGAGGCTATGTTCAAGTAAAAGGGGGATATATAAGTATCATGTACTTTTATTTTTTTTGTTACTAAATTGTTCAACTATTATTTGGATCTATGTCAAAATTAATCGTGTTATGTTATAATATGTAGGCATAGATTATGGCAAGATGCCAATCGTAGATGATCTAAAAATCGCCTTGAAAGGTGGATATATATCCTTAGATAAAATGAAGAAAGCATGGCACAAAATACTTCTACTGTGAACATAGGGGTAAATAAATTAAATATATTTTAAATGGTTAATCACAAATGAATATAGGAGTTATGGATTATAATTAATTATTAATGTTATGTAGGGCATGCAGATGATGTTATGGATGATGTGCATATTATAGAGGTTGTTGGTAGTGATCAACTAGAGGTTGACCGTACCAATGTGTCTACTACACGTGGTACTGATCATAGTGATTATATGTATAATGAATTGTACTAAATTGGACATTTCATCAATAATAAATTATATTTTTTTATGTTTCATAATATAAATGAGGCGGGTTATAAATGGGTTTCTTTTACTTTAGGTGTGGGTCATACTCGATCATGTGCACATATGCATATTTTGAGTTCTAGACAACAACATCCAATAAGAGAATAACATGACAACATAAGAATTATGGACACTATGGGAAAAAAAACAAGAGGAAATAATGTAGTACACATAATGTGTTGTATGCTTGAAATGCAATGACATATAATTATTTGTTAACTTTTTATGTTACTTTTGATTGGAATATATGATGTTCCCATTTCAATTTTACCTCTTTGCCACTGTGATGTGTAAGTGCAATGTTTTATAATTAAACTAGGTATGTGTAAATGAGAGTGATGTAAGTTGGGGGGTTGGGGAGGGGCCATATGAGTATCATCTCATGGTTCGCCTCATCAATAGAGAATACAGCATTCTCAAAGGCAAGATAAGTTGGAGGTAGCAATGAAACAACTGCATCGTGATCCTACTAATAAGCACGACCCTTAAATAGTTTATAATTAAGTTTTTTCTTATATTTTATTCCTTTTTATCATATGTGTATTAAATCAAATGGAAATTAATATTTATGGATTCCATTGCTTGTGAATTTTGATACAATGATGGATTATGAGACGAGTCAAAACTATTACAAATTGGCATTGCATGACGTGTTCAACAAGCTCAAAGTTGGTTTTCAATTTTGAAATTATGAGTGATACAATGGTTTTGTGGGTTTTATAATGTTATTTATTTATTTATAGGCACTGAATTGAAATTTTGCTAGTTATAGAACCATTTTTCTTGTCAGGTGACAAAGATAAATTTTAGTAATATATAAAGTTAATATTATCATGGAAAAAGCAAGGGATGGAAATAAGATTACATAAGCCTTTATATAGATAAAATATTATAATGTATGTGATCTACAAAAGGATGAACACAAGTCATGGCTCGAGAACTATGCCAAGGCATCTATTAGAGGCAAAAATAACATCCCCACTTGAAGTTAATTGGAAATATTTAATAGCTGGAAGGGGTAGCCCTCAACTCAAAGTATATTCAATGAAGTTCACTATTAACTTTATGGTGACAACGACGATGATGATAATAATAATAATATATTTGTATTCAAGGAGTGAGAAGACGTTGGTTAAATAAAGTCAGAACAAAATAACACAATATTCATGGTTTCAAAGACAACTTTATCTTTCACAATCAAACATTGAATAATACGAATGAAAGACTTGGAAGAATATTAAAAGAATTAGATAACTTCAATGTAAATAGAAAGTCAGATATAGGTGTCAGATATTTAACATGTATGCAACAATGCCAAAGAAGGTTGGCCAGTCTTTAACATATGCTAATATAACGAGAAAACGTATTGGGTGAACAACAAGAATCCAATAGTTTATATGTTATTCATGGACATACTAATTCTAGTAGATAGATCCATTTATCATATTATTGATAAAATAATAAATATCATGTATTAATACAATCACGACAACAGATCAAACATAATTCAAATATTTATTTGAGATGTTATATTTGAAATGTGAAAAGGATAAAATATCATCTAGCATAATATAAATTTTGAATCTTAGATAAGGCTAGCACCTAATTATAACAAGGAGATTTGATCTCAAAGATTTATTTCGTTGACTGTGAATACAATTTTTTTATGTCCATTAGACACATTGAATAACTAAACGAAAGCTTTAGGAAACTTCAAGGAGTTTACAAATCCGTAAGAAATACAAACTGATACCCAAAGGGTTGAATCCAATGAATTCAACCCTTTGGCTAATATAACCTTTCCTTTCATCATCTTCTGCTGGATCAGATCTCCATCGTGATAGATTTAAGAACCTTGACTCAACCAAGCTTCCATTTCAATCAAGTGGTATTTAACCCTTGAACCATACACCACTAGATGTTTTGACTAAGATTGCACCCACAACTTTGTTGGGGGACAATGCTTGACATCTTTATGGTATAGAAGGCCCTAATTTTTTACAATTAGGGGAATACAATACCCATTACTCAACAACAAATGCCTTAATGGTCTCTTCAGAGGGTCTAGGTGTATATGATAGACTCGAAATATTTGGTTTAAAGGAGGAGAACCAGGGTCCACATAGTTGCAAGAGTGAAAATATTAGGATTAGGCTTGATAAGGTGAAGATGGTGGTAAGGAGGGATGCTAATACGAAATTCATCGAAGGGTTGATGGCTACAACTGTCATGGGAAATTTTATGGGAAAGAATGTAATGGAAAGACTCTCAAACTTTGGATGTTAGAAGACTAGGGATAGGTGCTAGGATACATACCCAATTTTCATTTGCTCATTCACATACGAATTTGTTGTGTTTTATCCCATGAGGAGGATATCCAGTGAATCTTAGAGAAGGAGTGGATGTGGGGTCCGAGTTTCGTTCCTTGAAGAGATCTTAACTACATTAAAAAAACATGGGTTTTATTACTCGGCTTGTAGGTGAAACTTTGGCACAATCAAATTATGGAGGGGGTAGGTAATGCAATTTATTGTTTTATTATGATTGAAGAATGATGGGAAGTTTTTTTGACATGCGCATGACAAAAATCATGGCAGAATTAGACTTGTAACAAGGTTTGCTATAAAATATAGGGATAGAATGGGGCATATTAACTTACAACAAAAAAATGGCCTACTGGAGGCTACCAATTTGGTGCAGTGTTTGTCGTTCAGTGAGACACTTGAAGGAATAATGCTTTAAAGTTACCCAAGAGACTCACCTCTAGAAAAAACGATGGTATAAAAAAGGTGGGAAGGAAAAAAAACATGAGGAGACCTAGGGTTAGGGGGATGATGGTATTGAGGTAAAGGAGAAGTATTTGGAAGCAAAGATGGAGATGGAAGAGGGGTGACAAGATTTGGACTAGGGAAAGATGTGATCACTTGAGTTGGGACGCTCTACATGGATATCAGTATGGTACCAACTAACCCTATTGTCTTTCTTCATAATATTGAAAGTGGGCCTCAACCCTTAGATCTTGTTAAGCAAACCATAGTAGGGGATCCTAAACCTAAGGTTTATTTGCCTAAAATGGATAGCTTGGAGGATTGGATAGGTGGTGTATTCCATTCCCACCACGAGAGTATTATATGGATCACTGAGGACATAATCCATGCATTCTGATCCCTCCTCGGATTTAGGCTTGATAGCTCCAGAATTTGAAAACTTAATGGGTGTGGTTGAGACATGTCAACCTTATCCCAAATTTTTCCATGGGCATAAGAATCATGTCTTCCATACTAATCTTAAATTGAGCTATCTTTTGAGGTAAAAAATCAAAGCCAAAAAATATATTGTGTGGATATAAAGGGAACTAGCTATGGATTAAAATGGCCCCTCAAATGTGGGGCGAAAATCTCATATTTCACTGGTAAAGAACAAAGCCAAGAAAGAGGATAGAGGAGGTAAACAAATCACCATTGACGAGGCCATTATAGAAGATAAATCCCAACATAGGTTTTTTAAATGATTATCTCATCATTAATGCAAGAGGGGTTGGGGGAACCCACAAGCAATTAGCCTTCCATAGCCTGGTTAACATTTATAAATCAGATGTGGTAATGATTTAGGAGACCATGTGCATTGGCCAAAAATCATTGGTTTTCTTTTCATCGTTTCTAAAATAATGGAGTTTCCATATAGTGGATGTAGCAAGTCAGTCAGGTGGTTTAATTACAAAATGGAACACTGAATTTGATTCCATATCTTCTATAGTTTTGAATTCAGGTATTAGGGTAGAGTTTCATTCTAAGGAATTGGGGAAATATTTGAGACTTGTTAACCTCCATGGCCCCTATGGGGACATAAGAATTTATTGGGAGTCTCTCAGGGATTTGGGGTACCTCTCTAGGAAAAACATGATTATTGGAGGTGATTTAGATCTTATTATAATTCAACATGATATTTGGGGGGAGGCAACTAGGCGGGACCCCCTTGGGTTATTTTTTACTCAACAATTTGAGAACCAACAACTGATAGATGTTGAACCTACCAAGATCATCTCTACATGGAAAAATGCTAAAAGAGGTTGAGCTAGCATCTCCGAGAGATTGAAAAAAATTCTAGTGGCAGAGCCTTTATACAATGTGAATGTGAAGATAAATTATGGGATTGGAACAAGAGGGCTTTCAAATCACTTACATATCATTTTGTACCTGGAACTTGACGATCAAAAGCTAGCTATCCCATTAAAATTCAACCACTCATGGTTGTTGGAGGGAATTTTAAATGAGATCATAACCAAAAATTGGATTCCGCTGATATACAAGGGGGTTTATCGACCATGAAACACTTTGTTGATAACCTTAAAATAATTATGGGCCCGGTGAAAGGATGCGTGAAAAGAACGAACACAAAAATATCAGGATGAACCAAAGAGGCTAAAGGAAGTTATTACATTCATTTTTTTATATCAGAATGATGCAGGTATTTTCTTTGAGGAAGAGGCTCAAATGCTTAAGGATTTCAAAAACAAAAAGAAGGATCTTTCAGAAAAGGAGCAAATTACTTGGAAATTGAAAATTCACGTCCTACAGATTGAAGAGGGAGATAACAACATGTTTTTTTCATAATTTTACAAATTAAAGGAAGAAAATCGATACTATTTGGAAAATTAGGCATCCCATTGGAAATATGGTAAGCTATTTCAATAAGATGGTTGAACAAGTGAGATTGCATTTTAAAAACCTTTTCAAGGATCCTAAGTTTTCTAATATAAGTGAAATTAAGAGGATTGTTAACCCAAAAAATCCCTCACTAAGCTCTCCATGACCTACACCACCCCAGGACACCACTTCACGACCCTCTATTAGACCCCCACACCCTAAAAAATGCTTAAGGATGAAGAAAAGGGCTTAAAAACACCAAAAAGGAGCCTAAAATACTCTCCTAGGAGCTAAAGCCCCCAAAAAGGGGCTAAAACCCTAAAAGGAGCTAAAATTAGGGTGAAAGGGGCTAAAAGCCCAAAAAAGGGGCTAAAGCCTGGACCAAGGGCTTAAAACCCTAAAACCCCCAAAAAGCTATAAAAGGAGGGTGGGGGGTCACTCTCAAAACACTTCTCCCTTGCATACTGTTATGCTTCCCGTGGATGCCTTGAGACCCTTTGTCTCTCAAGCCACCCACACTCCCTCTCCTCCATCTCCATTGAGCCATAGCTCCCCCATCCAAGAGATAGGTGCTTCTTCAAGCTAGGTCATGGTGGCCCATTCCACCCAAAGAGAAGGTATAGCTTGTTATTTTCTGTATTTGCTTAGTGATTTCTTTGCTTTCTAACCCATGGTTTATTTGCAGGTTTATTGCCTAACTTGTTTTGTAGGTTTCTAGTTTCTAATAGCTGTTTGCAGGTTATTAGAAGCAGAACCCTATCCCATTGTTTGCAGAGGGGTTCTCCATCATTTCTCTTCTTTCTGTTCTTTATTTTATTTTTGTCTAGTTTTATTTCCTCTTTCTTTGTCGTATTTCCACACAGGAACCTATCCTTCCATCCTATAAACAGAAG
The DNA here is from genome assembly GCA_001517045.1 of Pseudotsuga menziesii. NCBI lineage: Eukaryota > Viridiplantae > Streptophyta > Pinopsida > Pinales > Pinaceae > Pseudotsuga > Pseudotsuga menziesii. The sequence continues at coordinate 105,393 of LPNX010293553.1, forward strand.
GTAGCCATTCCTACCCCTGTAGCAAGGAGAAATCCCTGCTACAGAACTTGCGACCATACTAGGTCAATCCCATAGGATCCCTGGTCCAGATTTTTAAAATTTAAACTTTTTCAAGTTTTGCCCTAGTTTAAAAAAAAAATTCATGTCAAATCCAGTTTAGATCTAGTTTATTTCTAGTTATTAGTATTGTCGAAGCCTCTGCTAGGCAAATCTGAGTAAGTTTAGCCACAGTATAGGTTACTGTCAGCCGGATTTGACTCAGGATCAGAAAACCCCCAAATCTAGGGCAGGTCGCACTTATCGGGCCTGAACAGGGGATGAGGGCGCTCTTAATGGCCTAATAGGCACACTCAGGGCACACTTAATCCCCCAAAAGGTGTGAATTCACTCAGAAACATAGACCGCGACTGTATGTGAAATCTGTGCGACCCCCTCAGCTATTTCTAAATTTTTTTTGCGACCTCCTCGCCAAATTTGATCAGAAATATGCGGTCTGTCAATCAAAGGTTCAATTTCCGTTTAATAGGGACTGTCAGTGCAGCTCAGCCACCTTTTTCCAACACAGAAGTTTAATTTCAGTTTCTATTTTAATTTCCTGTAATTGCATCAACAAACAAAGTGTAAATTCAAGGTAAATTTTAATGGCTTAATTAATGAATGTAGCTTAACTAAAATTGACTTAAAATCAAGTCTTGCTCACCCTTCCTCCTCTACCCAGTCATCATTCCCTGGGGTATTCTGGGATACAACGAAGGGTAAGCTTGTATAGTCCTAGGCCCTTCATTGAATATTGTTCTAAACCATTAAAACCAGATGACTTGGAAGGTAGAGGGGGTAGAGAAGGAGGGATTCTCACGGCGCTAAGTGTCCTCCCTGTTGACCAACCTTGCATCTGGGAGGTGACATGTGTATCTACGGATGGGCTTAGTCCCATTGTGTTGAGAGCCAAACACCTTCTCTTGGTTGAAGAGGAATATCAGTGTGAGGTAGTCATCTAGTTAGGCCATCAACATTCAGGGTTAAAAACTATATTTGTTTACAAATTTCTGATTATTCAATGCTTGCATACACAATGACATGAACTCTACCACAATATGATGAATTCATAAACCATTTGCAACTACCAAATACCAGAAAGATAGACAAACAAATACACCATACCAAGTAGTCAACCCAACTCAGTTCATGACGCTGAGAGAGCCTTAAAATTGATCAATTTACACTAAGTTCAAACAATCTGCAGTCTTTGAGGACATAAGTCCCTGACTGCTTCAACCGTGGGAAGTACTTGGGCTCTGCCTAGAAACTCATTATGAGGAGTACCACGGGAACCCCAAAGTAGCTGGCCGCTAAGAGGAATTGCCAAGCGAAACGGGCAACGACCCCCATCGATTGAGTAGAGACACCTGTGAGGAAAAAGCCAAGCGTTGTCTTCTGGCAGTCTTGGTGGCCGAGTGACCACCTACAGCCAATAGGAAGCCACTGAAACCAGGGTCCAAAAATCATTCCCACCAGTTTGATAAACATCTAACACAATTGATCCCCCACGCTCTTCCTCACGCCTAAGAGGTGAATCACCACCATTTAGAATGTTGAACCAACACCATCGAGCCTATTGTCGATGACCTCGCACACCATCAGAAGGCCACACAGCCTCTGATTCAGATTCAGACCCATATTAGTCTGAACCAGACCTCCATACTGCACCATTAAGCCCCACGGCAAGTGGACCCATGTCCAAACCATAACCTGTCACCAACAACCCTGCAGGTGGCCCAAGCATAGTCATGCAAACTGTCATTAGTTAGTTTCCACCACCCATAGTGACCAGCCAAGCTGGCCCATCTGCAACACACGGGGGCAGTGACCCCTCCACATACATTGCCCCTCCTGCCACATAGGGAGGCAGCGGACCTTCCACTTATGTTTCCCCTACTATCATACATGGGGGCAATGTCCCCGCCACCCACACTATCCCTCCCACCACACTTGGGGGTATTGGCCCATCCACAATGGTGCCACCGCAAGTACCTCCAGCTGTGCAGATGCATTATGCACCTGCAAACCCCACCACCATCGCAGCTCCATCCCACATCAACTTGGGGTCAAACCTGCCTTTCACGGCTCATCTTAAATTGCCTGATTTGGCATGGTTAACAAACGACCCCATCCACCATCAAGCTTTCTGGCCACCCATTCCAACCAAGCTGCTATCAAACATTCCCAAGTTTGAAGGCAAAGCAGGGGAATGTCCCCAAAACCACATAATGACATTTCATCTATGGTGCTCGTCCAACAGCATCGTAGACGATTCCATTAGGCTGAGGCTATTCCAACGCACCCTTACAGGTGTCGTGGCAAAATGGTACATTGAGCTACCGCAGGCCAAATATCCAGATTTCAACTCCTTAGCTTTCATGTTCCTACAATATTTCCAACTCCCTATCAGATATGACGAAGGGGTGGAGATCCTGTTATCCTGTCGCCAAAGCACTGCGACACATATAACCGACCACATCCATGAGTGGCAGTGATGTCGTAGCTTATGTAAAATCCAACTCGACGACAAGATCTTATTGGATTGGTTCCTCAAGACCTTGCTCCCGCCTATAGGAAAGGACATTGCATCCGAACGTCCCCAATCTGAAGAGGAGGCCATACTAAAAGCCCAACAGTTTGATCTTATCTACGCCCAGTCTGGATATCTGTACACCGTCATTCCAGACAGCCCTCGTCCAAACACCTCCTACCAGGATGCACTGGGGGTATCTCATGCTACAGATGACATCATAGGCTCAGTCTCCCAATAGCCATAGCACCGTCTGGCACCACCTGCCATTACACCACAACCAAGCAACACTGCTAGTGTTGCTTACCAAAACCAAACTCCGGACTATGCCAGAATGATGTCCCAGTCCGGAGCAACAAATACCTATGCACAATTTGCACCACTGCAGCAGGCTCGAGCCATGGCTTGGCCAACACAACAGTATGCGGGGAAAATGCCCACATTTGTGGCACCATCACCCCCACAAATCTATTATGCACCACCAATGCAAATAGTTCAAGCCCCTGCCCCCGCTCCACCCGCTCCGTTGGGACAAGTGTTCGCACAACAAAACCGTCCCAACCAGCCTACCCCCAACAATCAACAAGGGCAAGCTAGAAATAATCGACCCTAGAACCAAGGCAACAACCAACCATAGGAAGGTGGTCAACAACCGAACCCTCCCAACAATGCCACGACAAATCGGCTAGCTCAAAACCCCCCACGACCAAATGCACCAAGACGCAACGCCCCATTGCGCACAAACCAACCGTGCACATTATGTCATGTTTATGGGCACTACACATTCAAGTGCCCCCTCATGGGTCGAGCTAAGCAGGCCATTCAGAACGAGGTTCAACAGGCCGCCAATGCTGCAAATCAAGCCCAACCCAACCCGACACCACAAGGACCTCCTCCTATGGTGCTTCAAAACCCGCTACCAGTCCAAGGGTTGGTGGCAACCACACCCCCTCCCCAAGCCAATCCCAACGCTCCGGGGGCACCTCCCATGGCTGAAATAGGTGTCCACCACCTGCTAGCCATGACGACTGAAGAAGTCAACTTATAAACCAGACGAAACCAATACAAAACCACCACTGAACCCGCTGACACATCAGCGGCATCAACGTCCAAAACAATCAACCTACCTCTTCAGTTACCCCCATTCCCACGCCCCCCATACGTAGAATTGCCAATAATGCCATGGCTAGAGCTACCGTTATCTATAGCATCATGGATGATTTGGCCCAAAGACCGACTGCCATGTCTTTTCTTGAGGTACTTAAAACATGCCCAATGTAGTGGAAAGCTTTACTAGCCGCCCTTGGGGCAGTAGACCCCTCTGAATCCAAGTTGATCACATTTGACATGGAGAACGGAGAACTGTGCATGCCATCCACCATCACCTTTAAAATCCCAGTCTCTATCTAGAACTTGGTTGTGCACCGGTGCATAGTGGATGAGAGAGCATCCACATGCGTTATGTCTACCCTAGTCTGGCAGAAACTGGGATCCCCAATTCTGCAACCATCCTCCACAACCCTACAGGCTTATGATGGCCATCCCACCAAAGCCCAAGGAATCCTCCCCTATGTCCCCATTACATTAGCCGAGAAGACAGTGCTGATTGACATAGAAGTTGTCAACGCTCAACTGGACTATAACCTTCTCCTCGGGAGAAGTTATATGTACACCATGAGAGTGGTCGCATCAACTGTCTTCCGTCTCATGATGTTCCCCCACGAAGGGAATATTGTGATAGTTGATCAGCTCACTTATCATGATCCGGAAGGGTTAACGACACTCTCCAACGTTATCCCTACCATCACCACCGTTGAGCCACACGGGACGACTACACATGCCAATGTCATCCCTGCAATCAACACCATGGTTGACAACACACCAGCCCACCCATTACTGAATGTGGGCCCTAGGTTGTTTGCCGATCCCACCATGACGACTCCTTTCCCCTTTGTGTCACCACCTCTAACACAAAATGAGATTGTGGACTTGTGCATGGTCTCATCCAGCATTGCTGCACCTAAACAACAACCGCATCTGTAGCTCCAACCACAACCACAACATCGTCCGTAGCCACAACACCAACAACAGCTATAACATCACCCACAGCAGCAGCATTTCGCACAACTGCAACCACAACCGCATCCCCACATGCAACTGTCAGGGAGTTATCTGGGCTCATCTCCAGTCCATACGATTCCCTTCCTCTTCCCCCCGCCTAGTGTCATGAGCAAGCCGGTAATGGCCATCTTAAGCCTACCCAACTTTACATTGGGAATCCCGGTATGGTATCTTGATCCACCAGCTCAACCAGCAATGCCCCAGGTTGTTTTAACCCCAGTGCAACCCATCGCGGTCGAGTCTCACCCTCCACCCGGTTCGCAAAATCCAACCGCCACACCCGCACCTGAACCACCCCAACCCAAAAGAGCTAGTGGCAAGAATGCCAAAGCCACCGCAGAGCCACGACAAGTCCCACCTTGCACTTTCTGCGAGTAACAGGGCTACCCAACTTAGAATTGCCCTGAAATCCCCATGATCCATGTGCATTTAGATGCCATGGATACAAACGAAAACATCCCCATGGTTGAACTCCCAACCGCACCAATAGTCAGGAACAAGGCATTGAGAACAAACCATGCTTGCACCCTTTGCGACTTGTATGGCCATTACTCTCACCATTGCCAAGACTTGCCCGAATTTCAAATGGCTCTAGCTGACCTCCGTCAACATTCCCTTGAGTCTGAGATCACCCTGATCGAAGAAGTCCATCCCCCACCTCCTTCTTCAGACACCATGTCCATTTACATGATGTCCAGTTCTACAGACCCTCGTGTCTCCACCATCATCGATGGTTCATCAGACCTCTGTCTTCTGTTGTTTCCCCAACCACCACCTCAACCTCAGTTGCAACCTCAACCTCAGTTACCAGGGGAACAGTGGGGTTCATTACCAGTCAACGCGATCCTTTTCCTTGGTCTTTTCCTTTTCCTTTTCCTACTATCCAAGAGCATGAGTAAGTCTGTCTTGGCAACCCGCAATCTACAGGATTTCACACTAAGAAATCCTGTGTGGTACCTTGAACCACCTACCTTACCTCTAAGGTCCCAGGATGTGCTGACTCATGTCCATCCAATTGAGTTGATGTTGCACCTACCTCCAGGTCCATCAAAGACTCCTCCTGTCTCTAGGTCTACGCCTCTTCCTCCAACAGAGACTGGGGGAAAGGCCACAAAAACCACAACCAATACCATTTACATGATCTCTAGCACCAGTTTCCCTTCCGTCTCGTCGGCTGTGGAAGATCCACCTGATCTATCCTGGCACCACTTACGCGATGACGGAGAGATCTGTAAGACCGCCTTTGGTTTTACCCCATTCCATGTAAACCATAGTGTGGAATCGGTTCTTCCCATAAAAGACCAGATTCTATCACCCTGCCTTGCCCAACGACCTTTGTCTCGGCAAGGGGGCATACCTCTTCGCTGACTTAGATGGTCGACTCTTGAAGAATCTGTGCAACGACCTCCACCTCAAGAGATCCTATGCCTAATACCACCACTATGAGTCCCTTATAGCGTAGTTTTTTCCCTTTTTGTTTTTCAACATTTTTTCACCACAAGTCAGGGGCAACACCATTAGCTGCTAATCGAAATTCACCTGGAACTGGTTCGAGACACCTCTCACACCTCCGGGCTCAAATTTACATCTTCTTATGACACCATCGTCTCATCGTACATGGGACACGGGTAAACCCAGGTGGGATTTGATCTCATGACCTCCAATTTACAACAAGTGACTTCATAACAAATGAACCACCAATGAGCCACACCCATGCAGGATGACTTAAATTGACAAGTTAATTATATTGTCTCATGACATTGGATCACACATAGGGAAACTCATTTTTTCATGTTTCCATGGAATAGATGTTGTTTATTTCAACGATTCCAGAACTACAATTTTGCTAAGTAACATGCAATGCAATTTTTGCAGCAAGGGACATTTTTTTAAACTATGCCAATGGAGCAACTTTATATGTAGTTAACTATTGCAATATCTTAACCGATGTGAGGTTTATATGTAGTTAACTATTGCCAAATAAAGATACAACACATAATCATCTTTGATTTCTATCTTTCTTCTTTTCAGTAACTTCAACTCATAAGCAACTTCACCCACCTTTATTAACACCCTATAGGGTCCATAGAACCTTGGTTTCAACTTCTCTGCATCCTAGTTTTCCTTCAAGGAATATTTCCTATAAGGATGCAATCTAGAAAACACCACATCCCCCACTTGGAATGAGTGCTCCAATCTATGTTTGGATGCATACAATTTGTATTGGTTTTGGGCAACTTCAAATTTTTATTTGAGTACTTTGAGGTTTTCTTGACTCTCTTGGATCCAATCCTTATCCTTTAGGTCCCTGTAATCATAAAAAACTAGATCTACAAAAGTGGGATCATCATACCCATACAAGGATTTAAAAGGAGACATACCAATGGAAACATGAAAAGTAGTGTTGTAGCAGAATTCTCCCAAATGAAACCAAGTGACCCAATTTCTTTACTACCCTATAACATAGTTTCTAAGATAAACTTCCAATCATTGGTTTATTCTTTCAATTTTTCCATCACTTTGAGGATGATAACTTGTACTAAGGTCCAAATTAGTTCTTGCCAACTTGAACAATTCTTGCCAAATTGCACTTGTGAATTTGCTTTCTTGGTCACTCACAATGGACTTGGGAAACCCATGCAACTTGAAAACTTATTGAAAGAAGAGGGAATCCACTTATATAGATGCATATGTGGATGGTGCAAAAAAATGTGCATATTTATTCAATCTATCAACCACAACATAGATGCGATCCTTACCTTTCACTTTGGGAAAATCAATGGTGAAGTCCATGGATATACTTTCCGATTTTTTCTTTGGGATGGGAAGAGGCTGCAATAAACCAGTGGGATGAGTGTGCTCCTCATTATTTTTTTGGCATGCCATGCATCCTCTAACATACCCCAACACATAATTCTTGAGTCCCTTCCATGATAACCTCTCTCTCACCTTCTTGTATGTATTCAAGAAATCAAGACGGCCTGCTACATGGGAATCATGTGAAGATTCTAGAATCCTTATCTTCAACCTTGATTATGCACCAAAAATATTCTATCCTTGTGATAAATGACCTCATTAAGGACCTTGTATGCATCATCATGTACCAACCCATCCAACACTTCACATGCAAATTTGATATTGGAGTATTCAATAGCTGCAGTTGGGATTTCCAAACATTAGCAACATGCATCAAAGAGAGAATAGGATTCTTAGAAAGTGCATCAACCACAACATTCATTTTTTCCTTCTTATATTCAATGTCAAAATCATAGGAATGGATTTTGCTTACCCATTTTTTTTCCTATCATTGAGCTCCCTTTGTGTCAAAAAGTGCCTCAAGCTATTGTGAATGGTATTCACAATGAATTTTCCACCAACTAGATATTGTCTAAACTTAGCGAAAGCATGCATGATGGATAACATCTCTTTGTCATATATAGATAGTGCCTTTCATGTGGCTGCAATTTCCGGCTCTCATAAGCAATGGGATGCTTATTTTGTATCAAAACAACCCCAATGTCATCTCTTGAAGAATCACACTTTAACACAAATGGTTGAGTGAAATCAGGAAGGGCTAGAATTAGGAAACTACTCATGACTTCCTTCATTTGATTGAAGGTTTGTTCAACTTCCTTGGAATAGAAACATGCACCCTTCTTAGTGAGATCTATCAATGGAGCAATGAACTGGGATAAGCCTTTGACAAACTTCCCGTAATAAGTGCAAATACCAATGAAACCCCTAAATTCTATAAGTTTCCTTGGACTAGGACAATCAAGGATGTCCTTAATCTTATTCATATGTAATTTGGTCGCCTATTGTCCAATCACATGACCAAGATAGATAATCTCAGTCATCCCACACTAGAATTTGGACAACTTTACATAAAAATATTGATCTACCAAAATGGTGCATATGCTCATCTTTTGACTTACTATAAATCAAGATATCATCAAAGAAAACAATAACAAACATATGTACTTTCTTGCCAAAAATATTGTTCATGCAAGATTAGAATCTGGATGGTGCATTAGTCAAGCCAAAGGGCATGACTAAGAACTCAAAGTGTCCATAATGACACCAGAAAGTTGTCTTGTGTATATATTCCTCATGCATTCTGATTTGATGGTAACCCAAACGTATATCTATCTTGGAGAATAACTTTTCCCCATGGAGTTCATCCATCAACTCATCAATAATTGGAATAGGATATCTATTTTTGATGGTCTTCCTGTTGAGAGCTCTATAATCAATGCACATGCGCAAGGTTCCATCCTTCTTCTTCACTAAGACCAATAAATATGCATATGGGCCTGAGCTTGGTTTAATGTATCCCAAGTGAAGAAACTCTTTAATTAATTTATATATCTCATCCTTAAACCTCTTTGGGTGCTTGTAAGGATGAATCTTGATGGGCTGGGTTCCCACCTCCAACTCAATCCTATGTGCAACTCTCCTATCTAGCGGTATCCCATGTGGAAGATCTCTAAACACCTTCTCATGCTTGCACAAGAGCCTATAAATGTCCTCATGATGGTGAGAAATATCAGTGGTTGTTCCTTTTGAAGTAATAGACACTCAGTCGACTACTCAATGTCTCCATACCTCATGATAGATCTCATATTGTGTAAAGACACCACTTGATTTGGATAGGTGTGCATTCCCTTCAAGACCACTCGCTTCTCATTTGGATCTTTGAACTTCATTTCAGGAACCTTGTAGTTTATAGAATGCTCCTTAATGAAGAATAACCATTGTACCCCCAACACCATGTTGGTATCATCCAAATCAAAAATATATAAGTTCTTATTAAGAGTGCAATCCCAAATAATGACTTGTAGCTTGGGAATCCACCGAGTACAATCCATGGAATGATTTCCTGGAATAACAACGATGAAGTCGTCAAATGGTTATGTTTGTAGGTTCCTTATTTCCACCAAGTTTTAATCAATGAATTTATGTGTGGGACCCCCATCAACCAAAATAGTAACCCTTTTCCCATGCACAACTCTTTTGAGCCTAAGAGTATGGTAGTGATGCACTCCTCCTATCAATACTGCAATCTTTCCAATTTCTGGAAGCGGTTGTTTTTCTTCTTTGGCTGACTCATACCCCTCTTCTACACACTCTTGTTCTTCTTCACTATCCTCCACACCTTCTCTTTCTTAAAGAAATTCAATGCAATATGCCTTCCCTTTGGTGCATTTGTGATCGGGAGCCTAAGGCTCTTGACATGTAAATCATATATTACTCCTTCTTAACTCATCTCTATCTTTTACAAAGTTACCCCCCTTAATATTGTTGGTATCATTCTTCAATTGGTGCCTTTGATCTTTGTATTTGGCGTGGAAAGCAACGTTGGGAGGAAATCTCTCTTTGGGAGCAATATCTTGTAGATCTCTTACCTTGATCATTGTTTCTTGCAAGGAAGTTGGTCTATAGGCCTTAACCATTCCTCTCAAAGGCTCAACTAAGCCTTATGTAAACAACATAACCAAATGATGTTCAGAAACTTCATCCACCATTACAACTAGCCTTTGAAACACAAATATGTAAACCTTTGTACTCCATTTCCGCCTCATCTGGACTAGCTCCTTGAAATGTATATATGGGTCCTTTCTTTCAAATCTCCCCTTCAACCTCCTATTGAATTCCTCATAGTAATTCACTTCTTCATGACCCAATGTATTCATGCGATAGAACCACCAATCTACAACCTCACCTTCCAAATTCAATGTGGCCAATTTAATGGCCTCTCTTTCCCCCATGGGGTTCAACTGAAGGTAAGTATCCAATTTTTGGATCCATGCATTAGCATATCACTTATACGATCCATCAAAGGAAGGAAGAGTTACTTTTCCAATAGTACATTACAGCTCAAAGTTAGGGTTGGACATCCTATGATTTCCCCTTGTCTTGGTCCCACCTTGGAAGTCACAGTAATCTCAAAAGGATATATGCTTCCTACATTCTTCACTCATTTGCATGTAGTCTACAAAATGGGCCTACCATGGTGTGTTATCCACTTGCTTTTTAGAGCCCTCCATGAATGTGGTCATAATATTCCTTGTTTGGGTAGTGAAATCATGAGTGTGATTGTGAGGCCCAGTTTTGGAAAAAAATGACTTCTTCATAGTTCTTCTCCGCATGGGTGTCAGTACTAATCCCTTCTCCATCCTTGCTTATGAAATACTTCAAAAAGCACTCGATAGTATCATTCTGAAGCCTCATCATTCACTTTGTATTATTATTATTATTCTTCAATAATTTTTGGAAACCCAACAACAAACTTTGATCTCGATCTCCGCCTTCTTTCCATCTTCCCTCCATGCTTTCACCTTGAACTTTAGCTTCTATGGACTCAAATTCATATTATTATAAGTGATGATATGGAGGAAACATGGAGCCTTCATACACATATATATATAGTACCATGCTATGATACCATTGTAGTGTACCAAAGACAAGAACCACAAAAGGAATAGACACACTAACCTAAAAAGACTTGAGGAAGACACCAATGTAAGGAAGACAAACGAGGGATACACTAGTTTCGAGAATAATTTGCACAATGTACTGGGACCATTTATGTTTCTAAATCATATAATTCTTAATTCTAATCCAAGGCTACTTGGGTACACCAACATATGAAAACTAGATCCTCCAACTAGCTTAAAGGGAAAGGTATTAGGAATTGTCTTTCGAACATGTTGGAATCTCTGAAACTCAAGGTAGGGTTGTATAACTAGTATATGGTATCTTTTATGACATGGTATGTAGTAAGAATGTCTTCAAAAACTTCAAAGGTCAATTTGGTGTATTGGATCTGCAGGAGTGAGATTTCCCAATCTGGGACTACACAGTTACCTAGTTTCCAACTCGACTAAAACACATGTAAAGGCTCAAAAATTATATATATGAAGGTATTATGGGGTCCAATTTTTTCTTATATAACTTCATAAACTTATGGAATTCATTTTGGACACACAGAGATCAAGATATAGCATTTTTACCAAAACTAATCAAAATAGGAGGTACATTGAGCATGGGTACATTAAATTATGAACATGAGACAAAAAATGCAGTATCACAACTTGATATTTATTATAAAATTATTTTATCAAGTCCAATCACATAATAAATGGCTTGACACATCCCATGTTTCCTAATGTATCTTCCTCAACACCAAATGCTTCCCAATACCCACAAAAACACTGAAAAGAAGCAATACTAGCAAAATGTAGCAGATGCTTTGCTACCACCACACAAATATGATAAATATGAATGTAAATAATTGCATAAGTACTCATTGAATTAATATGATTTCTTCACTCCTCAATCACACGAACATAGGGACACATCTCCCTACTGTTTGCAAGGGGCACATCTCCTAAGCACCGAAATTTGCTCAAGCAAACTATAAATAGCATTTCACAGAAAAAATCGCCCAACCCTGAGGAAGAATGATATATTATGTTATATATATTCAGATTACTTCAAAACCACGGGATAAATAAAATCATGTTCCCCCAATATCACCAACCACTAACCAACTCCTTGGAAAAGATATAGTCAAAGAAACCTTGAAATTGGTAAAATCATTAATGAACTCCACAAGTGTGTCCCACTTGGATACCTACATCTCCAAAAGTGATCCACTACCCGCTCTGACCCAATATTTGACATTAAAACTTTCAACTAACTCAAGTGAGGTTAGATCCCTTGCCTCATGATGAGTTCCAACCACTTTCCTTAATTCATGGAATCTCCTTGTTTTATGGAAATGGCCCAAACTCAACTTGGACACCCCATTAAAATTTTTACCATTGATTTAGAATTAATAACACCATTCAGAACCATCCACACTCAAATATGATCCCAAACAACTTGTGGACAAACTTACCTTTGTGAATTTTTATCAATTTTCTCAAGGAATTGCTTATTAAAATTTTAATTAATTTTGAGATTGAAATCACATCCACTTGAACCCATGGGAACCTAATGGGTGAGTGATGTAGGTCCATGTGCTTCTAGAAAGGGGACATGAAAATTATATATTAAGAATAAAAGTGTAGGGGTTAAGGTAGAGGGATAAGTGGTAACATTAATTTGGGGGCTAATGATAGGGTGTGTTAAAGGGTTGAGGGTGAAGGGTTGAGTGTTAAGGTTTGAAGACTTTAGGATGATTAAAATCATTTAGGTTGTTTGATTTAAATGTGTAAGAGTGTTCATAGATATGTTTTTTTTTGTAAGTGTGTGACAGGTCATCTATTCATATACACAAAATGGTAAAATATTTACATGTTTTCGAAGTATTCAACCAAGAAATTCTCATAATGACTCCCCTATAATAGAATTTCAAGTTTATAGGCCTAAATAAGAACATGTTCAAAAATTTAAAATGTTTGAGTATGTCCCAATATAAACATAACAAAATGGTATTAGATATAGCTTGGCCCCTAGAAATAAAATCTTATGTTAGCGTAATAGTATAAAGAAAATAGTTGGACTATAGCCATAAAGATATAGGGGAACCAAAGAGTTTGTATGCAATTCATAATCATTGTCAAGGTAGATGGTGTGAAAGGAGTCCTCCCAACTATCCCATTTTTCTTTCATGTCTCCTTTGTCCCGTGTTTTCACTCTGCTCTAAACCCTGGATGGATTTAGGCAAGAAGTAGTATTTTCCATTGATTTGTTTCAGTTCCTTTTAGGTATTTCTCAAAAGGGGGTTATTATTCTTTGAAGTTGAGTGCATATTATGGGATATCATTCCTTCTGTATGCCAATAGATATCGAGGGTGATAGAAAACCATGTATCCAATATTATGTATGAAAATTCTTTATCTATATACTTGCAAGCAACGATATACTCATGGGTATGTAGCATCTCCTCCAATCTGTCGAAATTATGGATCATGGTGGTCTTGTGTCAACCAACAAAGGATCGATTTATGCAGTGACCTTATGATTACAATCTATGGATCAATTTCTTCTAGGGTTTGGATCCTTATGATCCTTTTTCTGGTAGCATCATCCCCTGCCTCTATGGCTAGGATATTTTAGATCAACTGCCTTTCCATTCTCCTTCTATTTTTACTCATCCCCCACCTCTTCCTCCTCTTCTTATTTCTTCATGTGTTTCACTTTGTATACTAGGACTACAACCTATAGCCCATGCTTGCATATAAACATACGACGCCTTCCTTTGTTGCTTTCTTAGAGCTCCACTACTTACATTTTCTCCTATGGTGCTTGTTATGTAGATGGAACATGATGGGAATATGATATTACATCGTGTGTCATCATGAGAATGGTATTGGTTTAGAGGTGGAGAGTCATAATTTGCCACAACCATGGTTGTTCTACCATGCCTCAACAAACCATCACCATACGTACCTATTGCATCATCCCTTTATGAACCCTCCTATTGATGCAAAGTTAGGTTGGTACAAAGTGATTCCATTTCCCACCATGTTGTAAAGGTAAGGATTGTTGCAATACACATTTACAAAGCCTCACCTCGCTCTCAGAATACACAACATAAAACCATCATACAACAACCAATACAATGAGAAATAATACTAAATTTTAACTATGGATTATAAAATAGAGTGCACACAAGATTTTAATGATTAGGATAACATTACAGGTTTACATTATAGCCAATTCATTTAGGATTAATAACATACGAGTATCAACATCCACCAAATGTTCATTCATACTGTCGTAACAACTCGGTATGAGTGAAACATATAGGGTCTTCTGAGTAATACGGTAATACTCAACCTTGTGGTTCATTAACTGGATATCCTTCTAGAAAAACCCCCTCTCCTTGCTTCCATCTCTCCTTTTAAACTCGGTGGCCTTTCCTTGAATCGATTTTCCTTCCACCAGATCGAATAGTTACAAATCATCCCTCTATTTTCCTTAACCGTTCAACTTCCTTCTCTCAATCTTGGGTTCGTGATTTGTCCTTTAGGAACGCGTTCTTTTACCTAACGATGACTGTGACTCATCATGAATGAATGTAAGCATGACAATGTCAAACGTGTGCAATCACAAGATTGCAAATGAAGAAACACCACCATGTTGTAAAATTCCACCATATACAATAGCTTTAACACGACTTTCAACAGGTGAAAATGTAGTAGCATGAGTAGTAGCAGTTTGAATTGAAACATGGGTAGTAGTATAACTCTATACTGATCAAATTATCTAAATAAAATAGACCACCAACATAATCCTTAATCAACTTTTTATCTAATTTGTAGAATATTTTTTTTCTTGGTGATGCAGATTGCCTGAGCCCAAGGATGCTCTTGCATTAGACACCCGTGGTAAGAAAAAAATGAGCTCCATCTCATGTGCAGACTACTGCTAAAGGTGAGGAGTTATGCAAGCGTTCTAACATATCTTCCCTCACCCACGATGCATATTCTACTCCTTGATTCTTTCGCTTGATTAAATACTCCTTGTACTCCTTCTAGTGAGTCCTTTTACCAACTCTCGTAGAAATAATTTTTTTATATATGTTCCACTAATATGACTAGTAATTGTTGTTCCCACTCACTGAGAGTACCGTCATCATCACTTATATCCCCCTCATGATACTCATAAAGGTCAGTTTCATTAAATGTATATGATATGTCAAACTTTTTTGGAAGTTCCGACCGATATGCATTATCATAAATATTTTTCAAAATTTGGCATGGGCCTATCTTCTTGTACTTGATTTTATTATATGTGCCACTAGGGAATCATTCCTTCCTCAAGTGAGCCATCACCATATCATCCTCTTTGAATACCTTATGTCTTCAATGTTGATATGCTCTTTGTTTGTAACTGTCATTGTCGATCTGCAATCTCTTCCTTACTTGCTCTTGCAACTCATGAATGTTCTTTGCAAAATCGCTTGCATCAACACTCTTTTGCTTGTCCAAATATGAAAATGAAACCAGATCTACCACACCTCTTAGTGATCTTCCATAAACAATATGAAAGGGAATCCTTCCTATAGTTCCGTTCACCTAATCGTTGTATGCAAATTCATCTTGGGCTAATGCCAAATACCATTGACTAGGATTCTCTCCACTAAAACTTCTCAACAAATTTCCTAGACTCTTGTTCACTACTTTAGTATTTCCATTCGTTTGAGGATGACATGTCAAACTGTATCGCAGATTTGAGCCTAATTTCTTCTAGAGTGTCCTCCAAAAATGTCTATTAAATCTCATATCTCGATCTAAATTAATGCTTCACGGTAATCCATGCAACTTGGCCACCTCTTTAAAGAACAATGAAGTGACTTCAATAGCATCATTAGTCTTTTTGCATGCTATAAACTGTGCCATATTCAAAAATATGTCTACAACTACCTTTTTTGAGTCATGCTTTTGTTGTGTCATCGTCACTCCGAAGACAAAATACTTACTTATGACTTCCATGGTCATTTATGTATTGGAAATGGCATATAGAGTCTTGTGTTCTGACTTTTATCCTTGGCTAATTAGTAGATCCTACAACCTTCAACAAACCTTCGTACTTTTTTGTTAATTTTTGTCCAAAAGTATCTCTGCTTCACCAATGTTGTAGTTTTAACATAGCTGAAATGTCCTCCTAAACCACCACTATGCAACTCTTTAGTGAGATTCAGTCATATGGAACTTCTCGAAATACACAACTACTAGTTTTTAAACAAAAACTCCTCTTGAATATGGTAGTCCAGCTATGATGTTCTGCCTAGACTCCAAGGATCTTTACACACCTTCCAAGATTCTGAGAAATTTGAATCCACTTCATACAATGTATTTAGACAATTCAAACTTACCACTTCTACCAACATGGTGTTGAGTACATTGTCCTCCTACTCAATGCATCAACGACCTTATTGGACTTCTCTAACATGTGTTTCAACACAAAATAATAACTTTCCAAGAATTCTACCCACTTAGTATGCTTTTGATTAAACTTACCTTGGCTATTAATGTACCACATATCTTTGTGATATGTGAACAAGACAAACTCTTTCAGCAATAGATAATGTCACCATTTCTTCAAGGCTTGTGCGATTGCATAGAAATCATAATCATAAATAGATTATTTCTTCTTGGCCTTGTTCAACTTTTTACAAAAAACACAATGGGTTTTCCTTCTTGACTCAAAACGGCTCCAATTTATACTCCACTCTCATCGCAATTAACCTGGAACAATTTGCTAAAGTCTGGTAATGCTAATACTAGTTGTGATGTTACTCTCCTCTTTAACTCCTCAAATGACTTTGTTGTTGTAGTTGTCCACTGAAACACGCCTGTATTCATACATTTTGTCAAAGACGCGCATATCTAACTTAAGTTTCGAATCAACTTTCAATAGAATCTTCTGAATTCGTGGAAGCTCCTCACATCGAACATGCATCTAGGTGTAGGCCATTCTAAAATTGCCTTCACTTATCAGGATCCATTTTCAGTCCTTCTTTTGAAATTACAAAACCTAGGTACACCAATCCTCACTGAATAAATGTGCATTTCTTGAGGTTTATGAGAAACGTTTCCTCCTGCAAATGCTGCAACACAGCTCTCACATGTTCAATATGTTTGGCTTTACTTCTGCTAAATATCTATATTTCATCCAAATACACAACCACAAACTTACCCAAAAATGGTTTCAAGACTTTATTCATAAATCTAATGAATGTGTTGGGTGCATTAGTTAATCCGAATGGCATCACTAACAATTCAAACAATCCATCCTTAGTCTTAAATGCAGTCTTCCATTTGTCACCTTCTCTTATTCAAATTTGGTGTTAACCACTCTTCAAATTGATCTTGATAAAGTACTTTGCACCACTCAAGCAATCCATAAGGTCATCCATTCTCAGCAATGGAAATCAGTACTTGATAGTAATATTGTTTATAGCACGTGAGTCAGTACACATTTTCCATTCCCTTGTTTTCATAGGCATCAACACTGATGGTACTACGCAAGGGATTAATTCTCATGAATCAATCCTCGATCAACCAATTCCTGGACGCGTTGATTCACTTCTTCACTCTCCGATGGAGTCATTCAATAAGGTATTTTATTTGGTAAAATCAATCTCGGGATCAAAGCAATTTGATGCGATATACTGCGCAATGGAAGTAACCCCGTGGGTAATTCTTCTGCAACAACTTTAAAATATTCTGACATGCATTGGAGCTCCGTGGGTGCAGAAATTCCCTTTTCAGTCTCCTGAACCCTTTTTTGGCAGTATATCTAAACAATGCCCATTTTTCTTCTTCTCCTTCAATAAATCCTTGGCAGAACACAACATAATGCGGGTGTTACATCTATACACATCCTTGTTGTTATTGTTGTTGTTAATCCCATCATCCTACCGCAATGGGATCAACTTATAATGTTGCCTCATCTTGTACAAATTTATAATAATTTTACCTACCATCATGCAACACTTTTTAGTCAAACATCTAAGGTCTTCCAAGGAGAATATGGCACACAACCATGCCTACTACATCACACAGTACTTGTTCTTTGAAATTCCCAATTTGAAAACTTACTAAAAACTGTTCATTAATGGTTACTTGTTGGTCTTTGTGCAACCATGAAACTATATATGGATTAGGATGTGGTTCACATTTCAAGTTTAATTTCCTCTTTACTTTGGTGGAAACCAATTTTTTAGTGTTGCCTTTATCAATGACTAAACTACAACATTTTCCTTGGACTTTACATTTTGTATTAAACACTATTTTCCGCTCCTTTATTAAATTATTATCCAGCCTTAACAACACTCTTCAAAACATTAAAATTTCACCGTGTTCGTGTTGAATCATAGTAGCATTATCCCTAACCACCAATGCTTCTTCATCCATTGCCATATGCATTCTAGTATCACCTCTTTTACCGGGACCTTGTTTCTCCGGGCATTCTGATTCTTTGTGACCTTCAATTCCACGTCTATAACATGTAATTACATACTTTACTCTTCCTCTTCCAAAACCCCTACCTCTACCAGCTCCATTCCCTCTCATATGTGTGCTACTTGTAGCTTCATCTTCCTTCTCATTTGCTTTAACAATTTCTTCCCTGCCTCTTTCTCATGGAACTTTTCCTCTAATATTTTGTTGACTCCACATTTAGGGAAACTTGGTAAGCATCATCCACAATACTAAAATAATGTGTACTCATCTCATCTAGAATTGCACACTTCTAACCATTCACGTATATAGCTACGCATTGATGCACAAGGGTCCTCAATGCCTGATCTGAGTGAGATCCTGAAGAATTCTTCTAACTCACGCACATAAACATCCTTTTGCCTCAAATTTTGAACTTGTCTCCACAAATTTTGCTAATACGATACACGCAAAAACTTCTCTTTGATTTTAATCACCATTTTCTTCCAAGTTATGATATTTTCTAGCCCATTATCAACTACAACATGTCCCACCAAATGGATGCATGTCGTCTCAACCTTGCTATGAAAAAATGAAATCGATTTGGGTCATGAACATATTCATATTCAAAGTATCTCTCAAGTTCTCATATCCTATCAATAAGAGTTTCAACTTTCAGACTGTCGTTATAGCATGAAACCTTAAATTTTGCACTACCTCTTTTGCTCAAATAAGTTATCAGGCACACGCTGGATTGGCGTCTTCATCGTGTGGTTCACACTCAATCTCATCTTCCAATTCTGAATCTTTTTTGGCATATCCATATCTTTTGTGCTCTAACTCAACTATTCTTCTTTCTAATTCTTCAAATTCTTCAATTCATGCACCTCCACGCATTGCTCCTCTCCTTCTTCGTGGAATTCTCACAAGCCTCCTAATTTTTTCGAATCCTAACTACCATCCACAACCTCAATCCAGTCAATGATACATCACTTATCTCCAACACTCAAGATGTTGATACACCACCAAATTTAGGGTATTTTATAACCCACTTTCAAAAACAATCACTCATCTAATCCAAGAGCATTTGTTCTTTGATACCACCTGCTGCAGAGGTAAGGAATGTGACAATACACAGTTACAGATCCTCACCTCGCTCTCAAAATACACAGCAGAAAACCATCATACAACAACCAACACAATGAGAAGTAACACATAATTTTAACTGTGAAATATCAAATGGAACACAAGCAAGATTTTATTGATTAAGATAGCATCACAAGTTTACATTATAGCCAATTATTTTAGGAGTAACAATGTACGAGTAGTAGCATCCACCAAATGTTTATTTGTGTTGCTGTAACAACTTGGTATTAGTCAAACACATAGAGTCTTATGAGTAATACGATGATACTCAACCTCGTAGTTCATTGACTAGATCTCCTTCTCGTGGAACCCCCTCTCATTGATTCCATCCCTCCTTTTAAACTCAGCGACCGTCCCTTGAATCGATTTTCCTACCATCTTCTAGATCGAATAGTTACAAATAATCCGTCTGTTTTCCTTAATCGTTCAACTTCCTTCTCTCAATATTGGGTTCGTGATTTCTCCTTTAAGAATGAGTTCTTTTACCTAACAACAGATGTGACTCGTATGAAATGAATGCAAGTGTGACAATGTCAAATGTGTGCGATGATAGTGTTGCAAATGAAGAAACATCACCATATTATAAAATTCCACCATAAGCATGAATTTCAGCATGAGTTTCAGTAGGCACAAATGTAGTAGCATGATTAGCATCGTTTCATCTTGAACCATGGGTAGTAGCATAGCTCTATACTTAGAAAATTAACTAAATAAAATGTACCACCAACACAACCCTTATTCAACTTATTATCTATTTTTTGGAATAGAAATATTTTTATTTTTCGTTTTAGTGACATGGATTTCCTGATCCCAAGGATGCTTCTGCATCACACCATCATTCTCCCTTATTCCAGTCTCATCCAAGTCCAAAGATAAGGTGATAAGTGTCATATGTTCTAGCATCAACCAAGGGTGGGTAGATATCAATATTGTCATCTACTGAAATGAGGGACATGACAACATGCCTCCCTACACCCCATCAACTGGGGAAGTTCGTATCTCTATGCACTGAGAATCAAAGGTTATTTGATATGGTAAAAGAAGAAGGGTTCAATTAAGACATAGTGGTTAATGTTAGTTGTTTATGCTATTTAATATTTAACTATTATAATTATATAATGTATAAGTTGTTGTAGTTGTTATTATTATTATAATATCATATATATAAGTTATAAATAATATTATATTTTTTAAGGAAAACCTCACAAGGAAACCCAAAGGATGCTTACCAAATTCATGGATGTTATCCCTAATAAACCCACTAGTGTAAACTAGTATTCCTCACCCAAAGGTATTCAAACCAAGAACCTATCAACATAGAATTAACTAAATACCCAACAAAATTTTCAACAATCTATTAATCTAACTCCTTATTATATATATATATATATATTCCAAGGAAAAAAGTGTATTAAGAGTATTAAGAGGATTAAGAGGATTCTAAGGGAACAAAAAAACCCAGATGCAAATGGAAGTGAGTCATAACGGTGATCCAAAATGATCTTAGATTTGAGATCATTTCTCAAAAATTAACCAAAGGTATCTCCAAAGGAGGTAAAGAGGTTCCCCTTGAAATTATTCTATCCTCGAGATGTCGATATGCATAGAAAGGCTTTGTTTTGTCAGATCATCCACAATTGTATTAAGCTCTCTCTATATATGCTTGAATTGTATAGAAAGAAAGGAATCTCTTATCAACATCAATTGATCCACTAGATAAATCAGGCCATTATTCCTAGTCTCCAACCCCAACATGTTATTTATCACCACTTGCAAGTCTCCAAACACCTACAAGCTTTGGATGTCACACCTTTCTGTTGGATTACGGTAAATAGAATAGACCTTTGAGTTCCTCCAATTTTTTTGTTCCATGTCTTGAACCTCCTTTCCCTTAAAAATAATGATTTTTTGATAAAAATAAAATAAATCCTAAGCCACTCTTCTAATTATTCTCTTGGGTAGCCCCATCAAAAAAATCCCAAGGTTGATCCTATGTAATGCACAAAGAAGCTACCAATCTCACATGCCTAGAACTACATTGTTTCTGAAATGATTAAAAAAGGGATAGAATCTATGAAGCAACCTGGAATGGAGGCATTACCTATTCCTTGAAAATGGATTTATTTCATGTCATCCAAATGCCCCATCCAATTCATAGTGGTTGAGATCCTCAAGAGCTTGCATCTAGGGAATCAAAATACCTCCTGAAGCACAAATCAATTGCTTTCCTAACCACATACTTGGAACCTTTAGCACCTTTTTGACCTCCTACCACACCATCCTAGAAGAGAGGCATTCAAGAAACAGATGTGACACAGATACTCTTCCTCCCTACACATAAGACAAGTTCCCGAGACCTAAGAATTAAATTTTTGTAGCCTATCCCATGTTAAAACGTGAGTTTCCACACCTAGCCAGAAATGCATAATGGTTTTAGGGAGATCTTTAATTTCCCATAGGATACTCGACCGCCAACTTGGATCCAATCGAGTCATAGAGAAAATGGAATTGTACCCAAGATTCGTTGTTTAGAACACTCCCTCCAGATTATATATCCATTATAAAGCATCCATTTCACCCAAAAGTCGAATGTGGGTCTAACTAAGAATGAGGTGGTATTTATCCCATCTATCCTTCTAGTTATATTTGAGACCCAATGCTTTAGAGGATAGTCATCCTTGATTCCAAATAGATGTCTCCACTTGATTGATGAATTTATCTAGCATTGATTTCCCTAGAGACTGCAAATGTCTTACTAAATCCATCGAAAGACGATCATTACCCTAAATCCCAAAAAACATCATCACATCCTACATGAACAGATTTCCCATTACCAACTTTCCAGGTTAAGAACGAAGCTATTATTGAGAATGCATTTTGAAGAGATTTCCCATTAATTAGATATCGACTCATAGTCCTTGTTATTCCTCCATAAGAAGTTAAAGAAAATATTTTAGATGGAGTTCAATGTGGATTTTGAAATAGAGGCCAACATATTCTAGTATACCAGTATGGATTCCAAAACCAATTTTATCAGCAACAAAATACCTCACCTCGAGATCCATGTAGGAACCACATGTTGATTCTAGCTTCCACATTGGAAACCAACCAAAGCCAATCATGTTTACCATATGTGTTGGTATTTAGGATGAATCCTAGATAAGGAACTCCGCCTTCCATCTTACAACATTCATTATAAGGAAAATACCCTCTCCAAATTTCTCTTTGTGCCAACTGGTCATAAAGGATATAAAGGGAATATTTATGTTTGTTTATCTCCATATCGATTTCCCTAAAGAACAAATGCCAAATTTTCCTCCAAACATTCACATTCCAGGATCGATTGTGCACAAAAAAGAAAGATGTCATCCAAAAACATGAGGTGAGTTATGATTTCTCTACCATTGAAGGAAACCCATGTTAATCTCCTTCTGTATATATCAAAATGCAATAATCTACTTAAACCTTCAATTACCATAGAAAACAAATAAGGGGAAAAAGGACATCCTTGTCTTAATCCAAAAGAATTTAAAGAAAGATGATCTAGAGCCATTTATAAGGACTACAAAGTAAGGGGAGACCACACATCATGTTGGCCCTAGGAAAAGACGAGGAAAGATAACGAGAATAATGCTTGGAAAGATGAATATTCTGATCGTAAGACAAGCAAATACTATGATGGAAGGAGTCGCGACAAAAGAAGAAGAAAGCAGGTCCAGACAAGGAGTTCGACCTATTTTTGGTAAAAAGCTAGTTAAGCTAATATTGTGCTTTTGGGAATAAAGCACAATTGTAATTTGGGACAATAGTTCCTATTTTTAGATGTAATGGGATGGGTTAAATTAGAAATACAACTTGTCGACTAACAGTTGAGAGTCAGTCCACGACTAAATCAATAAGTTTAAAAGCTTATAAAAGCGTCAATCCAAGTTGTGTGTGGACGACCAAGGGAAGAAAGAAATAGTTGTAAAAGCATAAAAGCATCGATTCAGGTTGTGTGTGGATCATCATATCGCTCAACCAGAGAGCATCATAAATGAAATAAGAACACATGAATTGTAAATAATATCAAAAGAAGAGTATGCAAGTTGAGTGCATAGACCAAAGGTGCTAAACCATTTCTCATGCCAGATGAATAGCACCTTTGTGGTTTTTCCTGGATGGATTTCCATGTTCAATCTTGTGTCTGAGTGTCTTTAATCTTTGTGTATATGTAGAATGCATATCTTTTGTGAATGAGTTGAATTGAATGTGTCAAGATATAAACTTATCTATGTATGTCGCACATCTAATAATATGATTGTACATAATATTAGTTAATGTTAATGCTTTATGTTACATATTGTTACATATGTCAACGGATCAATATGTTATCTTCTTGAATGAATGTATGAGACAGAGGTCTATTATTAGTTTTGGTCAAGTTTCCTGATAAGTGTTGTAATAAGGAAACCCCCCTCATAACTATAGAAACTTGGTTCTGCCAGTTCCTAATAAGATATCTTGGGCGAGACTTCATCTGTGTCCCAGGTGTTTCCAATAGAGATCTCCTCTGTCATGATGATATCTTGGGTTTTGTTGATGAACAAGGATCTAAACCTGGGTCGATTGAAAGCATGCCAAAAAATGGTTGCATTGTGGACTTCCTGGTCATTTCACCATAGATTTCACTAATCATACGTTAACATGCATGTACTGTAAAGCACTGGATCACACTATTGAATAATGTCCGCAATTGATTGTTAATTGACAGTCTAGAAATATGGAAAACCAGAACCCACCTCAGAATGCTAATCCAAACATATAGAAGATTTCCGTTGAACTTAGGGAAACTAATATTGTCGTTGTGACAAGAGGAGGGGATGCAACTGGAGAAGATCAAGAAGCACCATATGAACAACCGAGAGTAAAACCAACACAAAAAAAGAAGGTAACATTTGATGCTCAACATGAGTTCATCAGCGGAAATCAAGCACCAACTTCTGTTGTCATACCGAATGAAGGATCGATATTGGAAATGCCTCAAAGAATCGAACATTTATTTCAGAAGAAACAGACATAAAAGGTTAGTAAATTTAAAGAATTCTTTAAAAGTTGTCTAGCATTAATAATAGATAAAGATGTTGTAGCAGAATTTTCAGCTTTAATAAAAAAACCTCAAGAAGATGTGCGACTAGAAAAGAGAGTTAACCAAATTGGGAAAAGATTCAAAATTGGTCGTGAACTCAGAATGACTTACCATATAGGTGATTACAACATGGATTATATTATTCTAGACTTGGGTTATGATGTTAACATTCTTACTAGTCAAACATGGTAAAGTATGGGAAAGCCTATACTAGTGCGGTCTCTGATACAACTAATATTAGCCAATCAGTCGAAGGTTTTTCCTATCGATCGACTAACATAGGTTCTTGTTGAGATAGAAGGACTCAATACTTATGCATATTTTGAAGTGATAGATATTGTTGATGATACGAATCAGTATCCTGCGTTGTTGGGGATTTACTGGGCCATTGATAATCAAACTATTATCAATTTCAAGAAGAGGATATTGACATTTGAGGATACATAGTTAAGGTGGCCACACCACTTGATCCTCTAAAACGTCACAGGTATGTCGAACAGGTCAATAACAAAGGACAATATGGATATCTAGACCACATCTACAATATTACCTCTACGATGGAAAATTATGTGAATCTGAAAGCAGATGGAAAGATCAACTAGCAAAGTGTTAGTTCTTGCTCATCATATTCAGGAGAAGCTTTGGAGAATTGGCAGAACCGACTCCACGAAGTGTCAATGCAAAAAATTGCCATAATTAAAAAATCAGTGCAATGGGTAGGTACTGAGGTATGTGATATGCCTACCTATGAAGGTTTTCCTAACTTGGAGTATTTTCTGACAAAGTTTGAGGAGAAGGTAATAGAACCTAGGATTTTGTTAGATTTTGACTTTGCATTGAAGGATACACCTACAAGATGGTGTGTTGCACACAAGAAGACTATTTTAGAATGGCCTCAATTTCTAAGATTGATGGAAGTCCAATTTGGATAAAAGATGCTCTATAATGGTCTGAAATACACAGGACTGACTAATCCAGTCGAACATATTGATCATTGCCATGTGACATGGGAGACATCGCTACGATAAGAATGGGACCATCATTTTATACATACTTTGGATATGATACCAAAAAAATGGTATACGTTGGTCGAGCTGCAACGAGGAACAATTGAGTGGGAAGTGCTAGCTGTCAGTTTCACGCACACATTTAAATTTTCTAACGATCATCCTTCAATTGATGTTGCACTACAACTAATCAATACTAATATATTTGAAGATATTACTGTGTCGACGACAAATTTTTATTAGAGCAGTGCAACAGTCTGGCATTGGATGGAATGTTATAATGTAACAAGAGAACATGATGATGATGATCCATTTGACATAAATATTCCTGAGTCTAAAGGTACTTGCATGGTAGAAGGATCAGGTATGTCAAGCGATAAGTTTATGAATCCTTTAAAAGAAAGAAGGTGAATATTGGTTCTTTAGAGAACCCAAAGTTTGCTAATATCAGAGACTACTCGGATGATGAGACCACCAAAAAGATTACAGACCTCCTACATGAGTTTCAGGATATGTTTCCCACTAAATTTTTAGAAATGAAGGGAATTGTTGGAGATATTTGAGAGATGAAGATTCCTTTGAAGCCTGATGCAAATCCTGTCAAACAACGACCATATCGGCTCAATCCGAGATACAAAGAAAATGTTAAGACAGAATTAGAAAAAATGTTGGATGCGGGCATTATAGAACCTATTAAAGAATCCTAACGGATTATCCCTATGGTAGTACAAGATAAGAAAACTGTTGGTGAAGTGCGTATCTGCGTCAACCTAAGAAAGTTGAATGACGCTTTCCTGCATGACCCATTTCCAACTCCATTTACCATTGAAGTATTGGAAAGTGTTAGGGGACAAGAAATATATTCCTTTACTAATGGGTTCTCTGGTTACGATCAAATTAGAATTGCAAAGGAATAACGACACAATACAACCTTTGCAACATAATGGGGATGTTTCCAGTATACGGTAACGCCTTTTGGACTCAAGAATGCTCCTGCTATATTTTCTAGGATAGTTGTAGCCATGTTTAAATATTTTATTCATAAATTACTTGAGGTCTACTTTGATGAATATACAGTATTTGGGATAATAAAAGATCATATTGAGAGTCTTATAATGATGGTGGAATGATGTTGACAGTTCCATATTTCCCTTAACTTAAAGAAGTACATTTTTTGTGCCCCTTTTGGCATTTTACTAGTTCATGTGATTTGTCGCGATGGAATATTGATGGATCATGCAAATATCATGATTATTGTCGACCTACCACCTCCCTCAACAGTAAAACAATTAAGAACTACTTTGGGACATATGGGGTACTATCATAAATTTATCAGAGGATATGCAAAAGTGACTGTCCCTATGGAGAAATTATTGAAGAAGGATGTTAAGTTTCATTGGAGTGAACAATGTCAAGAGAGTCAGGATGTTTTGAAGAACAAGATGCTTACAACACCCATATTAGTCTTTCCAGACTAGAAGAAAGAATTTCACGTACAATTTGATGCGTTGTTTGTCATGCTGGTTGTTGTACTTGCATAACCATGCAAAGGTTCTATTGATCATCCCATCACATTTGCTAGTAGAAAATTATCAATGGTGGAGAAGAAATATACCATGACAGAAAGAGAAGGACTAGCTATCGCATATACTCTTCAAAAATTTCGACACTATTTACTGGGAGGACATTTCAAGATGTATACTGATCATTCTGCATGGAAATATATAGTCAATAAGCCAGTGTTTGGGGGGGGATATTTGTCGATGGATTCTCAACCTCCAATAATATGACTCTGAGATTATCGTTAAGTTGGGTCGACTAAATTCAGGACCGAACCATTTGTCAAGGATAGAAAGTGGATAAGAGCCTAGTAATATCTATGATAGTCTCCCTGACGCACAATTATTTGCAGACAAGATGTTTGATGATCACTATAGAGATATTATACATTTCTTAACTACATCATATGCACCTGAAGGATTCAATACACTATTAGAAGAAAAAATTAGTCATAAAAGTTGTAGATTTCCAGTTGATCATTGGACAATTATACAAGATGAGTCCAGGTGAAATTATTCGCCGTTGCATCTTGGAACATGAGCAACCAATGGTATTGAATGAAGCACATGCTAGTGTCGCAGGAGGCCATTATGCAGGAAAATCGATAGTGTGAATTTTTTTATAGGTTGGATTGTGGTGGCTTACTCTGCATGCAGACGCCAAATATTATTGTCGCAGCTGTGATATCTGCAAAAGAACTGGAAAATCGTCGTAATTAGATGAGACGCCACTAGTAACACAAGTAACTTAACAAGAATTTGAAAAATGGGTTGTTGATTTTTTCGGTCCTATTAATCCACCAAGAAAGAGAACAGGTGCACGTTACATACCCATTGTGACCGACTACTGGGCCAAATGGGTTGAAGCAACACTAGTAAATGATTGTACTGTTGCAAGATTTATGTTTGACCATGTAGTAACCCAATTTGGGTTTCCGAATATTTTGATAAGTGATCAAGGCATTCATTTTGTCAATTAGCATATTGAAAAATTAACTAAAGAATTTCAATTCAACACCAAAAGACAACATCGTATCTCCCACAAGCGACTGGTGATGTCAAGGCGTTTAATAAGATTCTGGAGAACACATTGATGAAAATTTGTAATGTTCAAAGAGATTATTGGGATCAAAAAATCCCTACAGTACTATGGGATTATCACACTACCTGTAAAAATTTGACAGGACAAACTCCATTTCGACTAGTTTATGGACAAGAGGTTGTCATGCCGATGGAATATATTGTACCCAGTCTAAGGATAGCAGTGATTACTGAAATGACTAGTGTTGGTGTTGTTGAAAAAATATTTTTGCAGCTTGTACAATTAGAAGAAGATATATTTGTCACGAGCTATCATCAGAATGTCAAGAAGGAGTGACAAAAATCTTGGCACGACCGACATTTAAGTATAAGCAATTTCAGATTGGAGATCTTGCTCCCCTCTATGACAGTAATTTTTTGAAGCGTCCTGGTAAGCTTCAAACACATTGGTTGGGACCGTATATTTTCATTCATATCACTGAAGGAGGAGAAGTGCAATTACATAAATTATATGGTACACCTTTCAAAGGATTAGTGAATGGGCAAAAGCCTTATCAGGATATTCTCAGTTTGGTCGACTGATAGCTCAAAAAAAAATATGAGTGTTGTTGTTGCTCCATTTATGGGTGTTGTGTCGCAAAGTTTCTGAGTGTTTTTTTCACAAAATTACGAGTGTTGCAAGTTTGTGAGTGTTTTTCCAAAGTGTGAAATTGTGTCGCAGACTATACATCTGTCACAAAAGGAGAATTGTGTCACAGACTATATGTCTGTCACAAAAGAAGAATTATATCACATACTATATGGTTGTCGACGAAGAAGAATTGTTATCATATGATGGGTTTTAGTCCCACATGACAGTTGGTTGACAACTAATGTGAAGTAACAGGATATTTAGGTGGCGTGTTTTTTGGTCACACATGCCATTAATGCAAAATAAATACCAATGAACTAACAAGCAAAGCTATAGTTTGGTTGGTGGTTTCTTTGAAATGATTAGAAAGATTTCCCCATGTGACATAATTTTTCGTCACCTTTCCATTTATTTCAAGATCGTGTGAGTGAATGAATGATCGAATGTGTAAACATATCTCATATTTGCCTTCAAATCTTGGTCATTCTATTGCATCCGACTGATTGAAAAATTTTCGTTGAACTGTATGTCTACAACTGTGTGAGCTGAAGCTAATTTTTATAGAGCATGGTCATTTCCATCTCCAACACAAGCACCATCCAATAATCAGGCGTTGATATTCCATCACCCACACCCATCATGGAAGAAAATACAGAAGTCATTTCACATTCACTAGTGATCCCATAAGTTGTTTTATGACTAGACCTTCCCAACACATCAAGAAGGAAACACTCTGGTCGTGGAATTGGTCATGGGAAGGGAAAAACACTTCCACCTGATGATGATGCAACAGGTCCAAAATCCATTTTTCCTAACTATGTTCCACCGAGGCCATCAGAATCACCAAAGGTTACTGTGGGAAAGAATGTGAAGTATCAATTGATGTCATCGACCATAGAAAAAGGAGTTTGGGTGACGATGGACATTATACCCAACTTGAAGAAATTCGTATTCATCGACCATGATATTTGGAAATTCCCAGAATTTGATATGAAAAGGTATATGACTAATGTCAAAGAAACTGAGGATGGACCCATTCACATAGTTTTGATGGAGTGGGTGAGAGGATTGGATAAATATGGATAGTTGTCGCTGATGTACGTGCCACACTTTAGTCACACAACAGAAGTTATTGCATGTGTGAAACAATTGATGGTGTGTTTTTACAGAGGTTTCCTATGGCTCAACAAGAAAATATCTGTGGATGTTGAACTCATAGCATCCATTACAAGACTTCCCCTAGCAAGTGTCGACACAACGCCCTTATTCACTGGGAAGGACTAGGATACAACTCTGGTCAATAGAATGAAGAAAAAGTACAATTTGTCAAGGGATAAGAGAGGCTTTGCTATCACCTCCTTCAACGATACCGTTGTTCAGTTCACAATAAAAGTATTGTATAGAAATTCGTTGCAAAAGATGTGATGTACAACAGGTACACTCATTGCGGCAGAGTTGTGTGCAGTCGGTGTTCAAATGAACTGGGAAACATATTTGTTGAATGAGTTACTAGTTGATGATGCAGATGCACATGAGAAAGGTAACCCCTTTAATTATTAATGGATTTTGATTTTCATTTCCTTTTTCGCATGGGCATAACCACCAGACTACCAAGGTGTAGATGTTCCAGTGCCGTGTCAAGGAGCCGGATATCGGAATCTCTTGTTTGACAAGAAGAATCTGCAGGGACAAAGATATAATAATATTGAGTTTTATATACAAGAAGAGGAAATTATACATTTGGTTAAGTAACATGCCAGAATAATAGAGGAAATCATTAAAAGGTTTCACAGCATCATTATATTTTTGGTTGGGGTCCACCAGATATTTTTGCAGTCATGACAAGAACCTTAGAA
The DNA here is from genome assembly GCA_001517045.1 of Pseudotsuga menziesii. Classification (NCBI taxonomy): domain Eukaryota; kingdom Viridiplantae; phylum Streptophyta; class Pinopsida; order Pinales; family Pinaceae; genus Pseudotsuga; species Pseudotsuga menziesii. Next base: position 136,349 of record LPNX010293553.1, read on the forward strand.
CCAGTGGTTGGATACACAGTTTCAACTAACCACTGAATACTTTGAGGATATTGTTTAGTACTTGCATGAAGAAAGGCAAGCACCTGTCCTAGAGGACCAAATATTTGGATAAGAAGTGTCGCGACAGGATGAACCACTGGAGAATCACAAAGGAAACCAGGGAGGCGATCCACCACCAGAAATCCCAAGGATCTCTCCTTACATTAGTCAAAATGGATCCAATGCGACCTCGACAGATCCAGAGTTAGGGGATAAGATAAAACACTCAAAAAAATATTATAAGAGTCGTAAGAAAAGGAAGTCCAATATATCCTCTGGGATTATCAGTCTTACAAATGATGATTAAAACCTGCTCTCATATCGCATGGAAGAGGTTGCAAACCAAATATGCAAGAAGATGGATGAATTCCATACAGAACTAGTGAGAAGCATTACTGATTTACTATGGGTAATTTGTACTGCAGTAAAAGAAGTTAGAGTAGTGGTTAACCAAGCACCATATTCGACTATGCCGCAGGACCAAGCTAGCCCATTTGAAGAGCGGCCTGTTGATACATCATTGACTATTGCATAAACAAAGATTCAAGTAGTTTGTCAAGCAATTAACCTAGGAACGTCGAAGCTCAATACTATGGTCAAGGATCCTCGCCATGTGTTTGTTAATTTTTTTGCAGTGCCAATGTATCAATTGCATGCTATTCAGCAGGTTGCAGTCGAAGAAATGAAAACAAGAGAACGAATGATATATGGACAACTGAATACATAAAATAAAACTATTTCATCACTGAAACAAATAATCAAGGAGATTGATAATAAAGTAAAGACCTGACAGGATGACAAGAAGCCACTAGAAGCAGTTGTCACACTTACTTGTATCAACTTCATGGATGAAGGCATCACACCAAAGATGTTCGCAAAGGAAAACATTTTCCAACTATGTGAGGACTCTGAGAACCTCAGTGAGCAAGTCACGGAGTTAAAATCAAGGATGACACCTAGTACACCGTCGAAGGTACTGGAAGAGTGAAAGAAGGAAAAAACTGAGGGTATGCAAAAGATTGAAGAGGAATAAGTGCTCTGTGCTAAAGCAGTTGAACAAGTTTCTCAACCATGGGAAGCCTTGATCAACGAAACAGAGCTGGAACAAGTGACAGAGCAGTTGCATACTGCTGAGGTAGACTTTACCCAACTAAAGAATCAATGAAATAAGTTTTCGACAGTGGAAAATATGGCCAAGGCTACTGATATGAATAAATCACAACAACAAGTAGCTAGATTGTGAAAACAACAATAGAAAAGAACAGTCTATGTCACAGATCCACAGGCAGAAGCATAAAGGTAACATGTATTATTCAACTTGTTTATGAAAAGGTTCGACAAGATTTGGCTTCGACGAGAATGACAACTTCTAGAAACATATATGTTCTGAACTTGTCAAAAAATTGAAGATAGTACAAGAGGAAGTGCGATAGGAAACAATACATGTCATGAAAATCTTTCAATATTTTCAGAGAAAATTCACACTGACGGAGATTTCAGACTAATGTGGCTCAGGACAAGCCACCTGTGAGTGTTGGGGGCCTGTTGTCCCTAGGAAAAGATGAGGAAATATAACCAGAATAATTCTTGAAAAGATGAAGGTTTCGGTCGCAATACAAATAAAGGCCGCAACGGAAGGAGCTACAACAAAAAAGGAAGAAAGCATGTCGAGATGAGGAGTTCGACCTAGTTTTGGTAAAAATATAGTTAAGCTAATAATGTGCTTTTGGGAATAAATCACAATTGTAATTTGGGACGATAGTGTCTATTTTTAGATGTAATGGGATGGGTTAAATTATAAATACAACTTGTCGAGTAACAGCTGAGATTCATTCGATGGTTAAATCAAGAAGTGTAAAAGCTTATAAAAGCATCGATCCAAGCTGTGTGTGGATGACAAAGGGAAGAAAACAAGATTTGTAAAAGCATAAAAGCATTGAGCGAGGTTGTGTATGGATCATCGCTCAACCAAGGAGCATGAGACGAGAGAAGAATACATGAATTGTAAAGAAGATCAAAATAATATTATGCAAGCTTAGTGCGCATACCAAAGGTGCTAAACCATTTCTCATGTCAGATGAAGATCACCTTTATGGTTTTTCTCGGATGGGTTTCCACGTTAAATCTTGTGTCTGGGTGCCTTTAATCTTTGTGTTTATGTTGAATGGATATATGTTGTGAATGATATGAATTGAATGTGTCAAGCTATAAAATTACCTATATATGTCGCACATCTAATGATATGATCATATGGAATATTAGTTAATGTTAATGATTTATGTTACATATTGTTACATATGTCGACGGATCAATAGGTTATCTTCTTAAATGAATGTATGAGACAAATGTCTATTCCTAGTTTTAGTTGAGTCACCTATTAAGTGTTGTAATAAGTAAATCCCCGTCATAACTACATAAAACTAGTTATGGCAGTTCTCAAGAATATATCTCGGGTGAGACTTCATCTACGTTGCAGGTGTTGCCGACGGAGATCTCCTCTGTCGGGTCGATATCTTGGGTTTTGTTGAAAAACAAGGATCTAAACCTGGGTGGATAGAAATCATGCCAACATTCAAAATTTAGAATTTAAATTACCTAAGATAATACCCAACAATTGAACATCTTCAACAACCTTCGGTAGATCATCTCCTAATAAATAAAAGAAATTTACATAGAATTCAAGTGGCCACCCATTTAGACTAGGCTTTTCTCTCTTTGAATTTTTTTTAAGATAGATAACAACTCCTCCTTCATAATGACCTGAAAAATATCCTCATTCTCTTCTGGATCCAACATACTCAAGAAATTTCCAATTACCTACAACATAACCCCCATATATTGATTCCCAAGGTCTGAGTAGATTTCCTTGAAATGTTCCACTGCTAACCCTCTTAGATTAGTAAATCCATTGATTACAAGACTAAAGGAATCTTGTAACATCCAAATGGTATTATAATTTCTTCTATAAGATGCATACTTTTGGAAGTATTTGGTATTGTGATCCCCTACTTCTAGCCAATGGGCTCGACTTCTTAACCTCCATTCCAATTTTATTTCCCCAATAATATTTTATTTATTGTTCTCAAGTGAGACCACCTCTTGCCTAATAATTTCTAAGGGAAATACCATAGGGGATGTTGTAAATAGATTCCAGTTGTCTCTCAATACCCACTAAACAAGCGTATCTATCTTTTCACTTCTCAAAATTCCAACATATCACTACTTATTTTAAATTACGAATGGCTACTAAAAATTGGGCACAAGCACTACCCCCTTCACTGACATCAACCATCCACTTTTCCTTGACTAATACTTGGAATTTGAGATCAACAACCCATCCAGAATTATGCTTAAAAGGGGAACTAGGTTTTCCATCTTACTTTCCTATTCCTAAGAAAATGGGAAAGTGGTTCGAGAATAAACTAGACCCTACCCATGACTGAAAGATATCACCATAGGGGATGTTGTAAATAGATTCCAATTGTCTCTCAATACCCACTAAACAAGCGTATCTATCTTTTCACTTCTTAAAATTCCAACATATCACTGCTTATTTTAAATTACGAATGGCTACTAAAAATTGGGCACAAGCACTACCCCCTTCACTGACATCAACTTCCATCCACTTTTCCTTGACTAATACTTGGAATTTGAGATCAACAACCCATCCATAATTATGCTTAAAAGCGGAACCAGGTTTTCCATCTTACTTTCCTATTCCTAAGAAAATGGGAAAGTGGTTCGAGAATAAACTAGACCCTACCCATGACTGAAAGATATCCAATTTCATTGCAAAATTTTCATGCATAAAAAATATATCCAAATGTTTGTAAATACCTTGGTTGTTGATACGCTTTTTGTTCCATGTAGACCTGAGAGCAGACAGTTTGATATACAACCACCCATTTTTTTTTGCTGAAAAGTTCTCTAATAAAGAGCTAAATTGTTTGTCTGAGCCAATGAACCCCATACTTCCTCCACATAAAATGTCAAGTTTAAATCTCCTCCCATTATGATCCAATTTGATTGAAAACATATCTGGGGTGATAAAGACGACAAAAAATACTACCAATTTTCATATGGTCCATAAATATTCAATACAAGAAATCCTTTGTTCAGTTCCTAGCTAAAAACTTCAGCCCCAGCATATAAGTACAAGCAAAATTATTAGCAACATGTATACTTCAAGAGAAACCTGAAACTAAACCTCTTGATATTCCTACAACATCCAAAGCAAAAAATTACATCTCAGAAAAATTCTTCTCCAAAATGGTAGTAGCTTTAGACCCCACCACCATAGTTTCTTGTAATAATAGAATATCTGGATTTTCTAACTCTACTAACTTGTTGAGGGATATTGTCTTGGCTTACCCTCCTAAGCCACGCAAGTTTATGGATGTAATATTCATTAAGGCGCACCAGTTGGGGTGTTCACTGCTCTAAGAACCCCCGAGATACTCATATGTCTACCTACGATATTTCTCTCTTTGCCTTATCCCTCACATAAAATATATGTGACATTCAGATAGCCTTTCCAGGGATGGAGCTTGAAGGCTCATCCATACCCAAACCTCATGTTTGTGCATTACCTTTAGTTCTTGCAAAAAGTAGGGTCCTCCTGAATTCCCCTCTGAGGACTAACTACCTTGATCTGTTGAGTAGGATGGAAACATCGTCTCCTTATGGGGAGGTTCATTGGACAATCCAATAATTAGGTTTTACTTCCCAATGGATTTTAAGGATTTAGACATCTCTATTTGAAATTTAGGACTAGAGTTTATTGGGCCCCATTCAAACTCTAGAAAATTTTCTAACGGAAATACCTACCTCGAAAAGGACTCAAAATCCTTTTCCTTCTCACCGCAGCTTTTCCAAATATATGCCAATTTTTCTACCTGGCTGCTTGACATGTATAGCCCTTCAACTAGATCCTAAACTAAAGGGACCTTTACTTCTGGAGATGGAGTGTCCATATGGAGGATAAAATCCCTAGTGAACTCTTATTTTTTTGTTCCTTTATGCCCTTCTACCTTTTCTCCTACCCTCGACATGTGATTCGTGTCAAGCAAATAATGAGAAACAATTTCATCACCCGACCGTGATTCCTTGTGCTACCAAACGTGTTTCTTGAAAGACAGAGAGTAGTCTACAACCATGTGCCCATATAAGTGACATCTGGCACATCGGAATGGAACATTAAGATAGTACCACTGTTGTGTGAAAATAAACTCTCCTACAATCATGTCTATTGATTCAAACAACCTGTTACATGCGTCAACCTCTACCAAGATTTGATCCATCGATCTCTTTTGGTAATTGAAAAGGTCTACATCTATTACCACGAATTTACCAATCTCATATCTTATGGCTTTAAACCCTTATGGGAACGAAAATTCCAAATGTGAGCAAGGAAGCTTGACCCATATTGGAAAAGATGCTAGAGTGTACTTCCTGGGATCAAATAGCGAATGCCAATGTTATCGGACGAAAAAGGACTTACCATACATCTAGACCCTATGTATAATTTTCTCAACTCCATCTGAGATTTTAAAATTGAACCCTATCCACACCCTCACTAACCATGAGAATTCAAGCATCTCTGTGATCAAGGGGCTCCAATTCTCTTTCGTCCAAGCCACCATAACATCCTTAAAAATCCTTCTACCACAAAAATTCCTAATTAACATTCTACTAGTTAGTTATAGCTTTTTGAATATAATTTCAATATATAAGAGGCAGCAAAATGCACTCCTTATATTTTATTTTTTTACTACTCCCACTAATGATAAGTCTTATCGCCTCAAACATGTGTTATTGTTTCTATTCTTTTTTAATGTGGTATCATAAGAAAGGTGATCTGTTTTTCAAAGTTATTAAAACTGTATAATTCATTCCCAAAGAAACCTATATCATATAGGAAGTATGACTTGCCACAAGTATGGTTTTCCCCCATTTAATAATTAGAGTTATAATAAATAAGGTTTTACGACTTTTCCTAGTTTTTCATCCAACTTAGGAAAACTAGACCATAAAGAATCTTTTCCACCCTTCCCAAAATTTTATTGTTTTAATTGCAATACATTCTTAAAGTTTTAAATTTGTAAGGCTATTCATTTATTTTCTTATCCTTCACTCCTTCCTTTTACCTTCTTAAACTTAGCAAACGAAAAAAAATTGATCCAACAAATATTTTACCTACCCATTATTTTTATGGAGTGAGCTAACTGTGGAGCAAAACTCCCTCCATCGGACGGAGGAGGAGCAAAGTCAACGCTAACTTTGCTCCTCCTCCGTCCAATGAGGGAGGATTGCTCCACAGCTAGCTTACTCCTATTTTTATTAGTTTTAGTTATATATAAATTTTAAGGTATTAAATTATTTTTTAACAAAACTCGACCCATTAAGATTCGAGAAAAAAAAAGCTTAAATATCATTTTTAAGAAAAGTCTAAATAAAAAATAGAAAATGCGTGTTATGTTTGAAAGATGATATGTTAGGTTAGGTGTTATTGTTATGGAATCTAAGTACTCCACATAGAGTGGTTTGAAAAATTATAATATTGGTATACCCGTGAAATTCATACTACTAAGATAACAACGATGAAATTAGCAAATAGAGCTTAGGATTATGACTATAAGTATTAGAAACTAAAGATGAGACCATGTTGAAAATTAATCCAGATTAAATATATTAGAATTAGATAATATATGTTTGCATTTAAGAAATAATCTGAGATAATCTGGTTAAGTTTTTCCATAAAACTTTAACTTCTATTTAGGGATTTTTTGATATCTCGGGTTAAGGAAACATAAGATCCAAGAAGGGGTAAGTGAATTTCAAAAGTGGGACAAGGTTAAGGAGTTAGATCATTCTTTTAACCTAGGTTACACACTTAGACAAGAAAAATTAGAGATTGGATCCAGTTCAAGACAAAGAGGAAAAGTGATTTTTTTTTGGTCTCATTGTTAATTTTGATTTGATGTAATAAGGGATTCAACAATAATCTCATATCCAAGTATATGTAGTGTACACTAGCGAAAGAGATGGTGGTTAGAGAAGTCATTACATATCTATAAACCAAGGAGGGATACTAGAGATATTGAACTCAAATCTCCAAACGTTTGTTGGCCTAGATCAAGTGCAAAGGGGTTTGTCTCCAATCACTAAAGGTATTAAGACTACTCATCTAGAAAGTACCCATAAGTAGGGAGGTATATCTTTGGGGAAAGCATATCAAAAGTCAAGGAAAAAAAGATTTTTGAGCATTTAGAAGAAATACCATGAACAGTTATTGGGAAGCAATGTTTATGAAAGAGATCATCAATTTTCAAAATATAACCTTAGTTGGGAAGTTTCATGGAAGATATATAAGAGTTCTCTTTAAAGAAGTGGGTGGTGACAAACGAAAGAAAAATTCTAGGCTATGACCGGTGATTTCATATCCTTCCCAAAGGATGGATCACCTTCTTGTTTAAGACAAGGGGGGTATGGAAAAATTATTGGGAGGCATTGGTTTTGGTTAAATTGTCCTTTGGCATTAACATCCCAGGAGCCATGTTTTGATCCAAATAAAGAGTTGGTAAACTCATAAGCCCTGTTGGTGAAGCACGTAGGAATTCATTTAGAAATGTAGAAGGAATCCATCATAGAAGGAATTGGGATGTACTTGGTAAGTTCACATATTTGTATCTTAATCATCGTTATTGCTAAGATAGAATTGTAGCAAAATTATGTGTTGAATTGACTTGAGGAAATGTTATATTAAGTGGATTTTGAGGTCTAAATGGGCCTCCTAAGAGATATATAAAATATTATGAGTTATTCTTTGTGTGGGGAAGGTATATTTACAACTCACATATTGCACTAAAATCTATGTAACTTACTATAGTTAAGTTAAAATGAAAAGTTAGATAAAAATCAAATTAATAAAAAATATTCATTAATAGGACTAAAAATAAAAAGATGTGACTAGAAAAACTAGTTAATAAATTAAAAATTGTCTTGAATATTGAATGCCTTTGTCCTTGAACAACTATTGCATTAAATTAAAATATAAACATACATTGATAACTTTTTATTATTATAGGATATATTATTAATTGAAATCTAAATAACTTAATACATTAAATAATTAAAAACACAATAATAATAATAATATCGTGTTTATAGGGACTCGTCCCTTGCAATCAAATGGATGACTGGATTGATTATCATTGAAGACATTTGATTACAGGCATTAAGATGACATCTAAAAGACACATCAAATTGCTTCTCCTCAATATACTATTGACATATTTCCGCGAGCTCAACAACCAGGGGGATCAACTTTCAAAGGATGGTATTTCCAAACCTCCTAGCTCCATTACCATTACTCAAACTACATCAAGGGTGACTACCCTCTACTACTCTCCATGTTGAATAAACATGAGTATGTTCTTCTATGTCATATGAACATGTTAACACTTTTTTTCTCTTAATTTTCACAGATTTTTGAAGCAGCATAAAGATAATTCTATCAAAGTGGTTTTATAGTTAAATTCTAAATATTATAGATTTTCGAAAAAATATCTCAGCTCAAAAATTTTGCTACTTATCTCACAAGCATGAAACATATATTTTTTTTCTTGAAAATAAAAATATATTTTTTTCTTAAATATTAATATTAATAATAATATATAAAAATAAAATAAAAATATAATTTAAACTCATATATGAACGTAGCGACCCATGATATAATAAAAGTGCCAAAGTGATATATTATATAAGATCTAATATTTAAGATATAAACATGTCACATTATATAATATATTGTGTACGATATAATATATAAGCATGCATGTACGTTATATAATATATAATGTAATATATAAAGCATAAGATATAATGGTGTCACTTTATATAATATATAAAATATAAAACATCATATATATATATATGTTAAGAGTGGGTTTAATGGTTAAGAGCATGTGTTTCTTTTTAGGAGGTTATAGGTTCAAATCCAGAGGGGGTAGTGTATGTACACCTTTGTAGACTTCAGTTAAATCACTGCGCAAAGGGAGGTCCCTTGTCCCACAAACAAGGGGGTCTCATACACCAAATTGGTGTCTCACTTGGCGGTGACCTTAAAAATAGATTATTATTATTATTATTATATGAACTTACGAGTGTGGAAACCACAAGGAACCAAATGGCTCTCGAGGATGAAGAGGAGGTGGATTACACAGAGGATCCAAGGAAAGGGCCTCATATTTTTGTTTCTTCGTTATCTTGAAACCACGATCTCTTTATCCACTACTCACCAGCTACTCCCATCCAGCACTCACCAGACTTGATAGTTGACGCGGCCTCAAACTTCCACATCCGAGTTAATGGCCTCCGTTGTTAGCAGTACAGTGATGTACTATCGACCAGAGACGATTGCAGCAGCTACCCTGTATCCGTTGGTCGTTAGGCCTCTTAACCCGACATTAGGAGGAAACCCTTACACTTTGTCCTCTCCACAACTACAATCCAATCTAAGTTTTGGATACCAAACTGACGCTACTATTCTCCATATGGATCCATCACCGGGACCCACATTGCATCTATCTCCACCTATGAAAACACCTCACAGGTTTTGAACTTTTGGAAGTTGGGTGGCACGACCCTTTCTTCGAACCCCTAGATATTCCATACATAAATCCTGCAGAAGGAGAGCCTTATCATAGCTCTGAGGGTTTCATAGATTCTTTTATTTTGCCTATGGATCTGAAAGGAAACCCTATAGAATCTAACTCTGGAAAGAGTAGTTGTGGGAAAAAGGAGGGTTCAAAGAACAACAATGCTGACTCAGATAATTCATCCATGAAAACGGGGAAGAATAAGTGCCTAAATGTCACAAAAGGCCTTCTCAATATGATTTGTGGGGTTAACGTCTCGATAGGACACGTAGTGGAAATGGCAGAGACAACACTAGTGGGAAAAATCAGGGGGAGATACCCCAACCTTGATGGTTTGGAGGACTCAGTCAGAACAAACTGGATGGATCTCTTCCAATACGCGTTGCAAACCAGTGCTCTAACCAAAGATTGGTTCGGTTTTAAATTTAACAATGCAAAAGATGTTGACCATGTCCTACAGAAGAACTAGAGTTTTGGATCCATTCCCATCCTTTTTAAGAAATGGGAAAATATTTTTTATGTCGATTGTGAAATAATGGATACCCAACTTGTCTGGCTACGTCTTCCTAGCCTCCCATGAGAATTTTGGAACTTGGACTTGTTTATAGACATTGGAAACACTCTGGGAGCGTTTATTGATGTTGATCTCTCTTTCTAGACCGCTCAAAGAATATTTGTAGCCCGCATTCTCGTCTCCCTAAACATCAGGACGATACTTCAAGAGGACTTGAATCTAATTTAGGGAAATGAAAGCAGAAGGAAAATTATTGACTATGAAGGAATTCCTTTTCGATGTCATAGGTGCCATGGAATTGGGCATATTGCAAAAAATTGTTTCTTGGGGTTTTCAAAAAACCCATCCAGAAAAAGATGGGGAATAAAAGATGAAGCGGAAAGAGGGGAAGATAGAACTAAACTCGGAGGCAAGGTAGAAAGACACAACAAAGCGAATGAAGAACCTCACGGGGCCTCCGAACCTGTAGACCAATGGGCAGAAGAGCCATGCACTGATAAGGACAGGGAATCGGCACATCCTCTACGGCAAGACTTGGATCACTCTCCGGGTAACAAGATTGAACCTTCCTCGAATATTCTTTTGTTATAACATTCTTTGAACGATTTAAACATTGAGAATCTGGATCCTGGAGCACTTCTTCCCACTACTCTTTTGACTACCTCTCCTCTACCTCCACCTTCTCATAACATCCCAGTACAACAAGTGAAACCCTCCTTGTCCACAACCCTTCACCCCCTACATCTTACACCTCCTCACTGGGGGTAGACTCCTCCTCTCTTTCTTCAACCTCAACTATATGTTTTCTCCTTCAACCTAGAGACATCCCTGAAATTACAGACCCCCCTCTCTCTATTCAGGGTTAGGGAAAACCCTAGCAACTTTTCAAAGGAGAAAGGAAGGGGAGGACCCAGACTTATCTCCTCAGCATAGCAGAAGGAGTTGATGGATCAAGCAAATGGAAAGCAAAAACTAATCTAGGCACTTAGAGCAATGCAAGCCTTGGAAAGGGTTACAAAATGAAGATTCTTTCACTAAACTGTAGGGTTCTACAAATACATGTAAAAAACTTGCTCTAAAAAGGTTGCTTCTGGTCCAAAATCCAGATGTGATTCTTCTTCAAGAAACAAAAGGAACAGAAGCAGTTGTTACCACCATTTTAAAATCTACCATAAAAAATAAAATTATTTTTTCCCTCGAAGTGCAAAAGGACACTCAGGAGGAATGGCTATCAGATGGAATCCACTCTCTGTAAACTCCATCAATTCTTGGGGCTCCTCTATTGGTCGGGGAACTCATATACACTGGATTGAAGCAAATCTTTCCTTTACCATTTTAAACATATATGGAACTTACGAGAATAGGGTCTCTTTCTGCGACATGCTCCAAAACTTGTCCTAATGTAAAGAAGATAATGTCATACTAGGAGGGGACTTAAACTTCACACTAGGCACACAAGAGATATGAGGCCTAAGAGCTAGGGTGGATCCGCTGGAAAAAGAAATTGCACACTTCCTACAAACCTCTCATGTTGTGGATCTTGACTGCATCAAGATGAAAACTACTTGGGTTAATAAAAGAATGGGGGAGAACAAAATTGCAAAAAATTTGGATCAATTTGTATTGGAAGAAGGACTCCTAAACAAAAATTTGATGTTTAGACAATGGGTTGAATCTGGCAGTGAGTCTGACCACCTCCCAATTTGCTTGGAAATTCTGAAAAGCCCAAGAAAGTGAGTTAGCCCTTTCAAATTTTGTACAACATGGTTAAAAAATGAGGAAGTTCTCCAACTCATTTAATCAAATTGGATTCCTTTCTCAGCAGGAGAAGGAAATCATGCAGCCTCACACTTCACCCAAAATATTTCTAGAATAAATACCCTCTTTAAAGACTGGGCCAAACTAAAAAATGAAAAAGAGGAACAGGCCCTTAAACAAGTGGAAATGGAGATAGCAAAGATCTAAAAATTTGAAGGAGGTAGTTTCCTAACACAAGAAGACAAAGATAGGTTAAGTACTCTGGAGTCTAGTAGAAATAAATTTCTGAAAGAACAAGAGGAGGCCTGGAGATTAAAAAGCAGAGCGATCTGGCTTGAATGTGGAGATGACAACACAAAAAGTTTTCAGTCTTTTGCAAAAGGAAGAAAGATGCAGAACACCATATGGGAGTTAAAGAGTTCAAATAACGATGTGTGCTCTTCCTTTGAAGACCTTGCTCTGCTAAGAAAAACACACTTTGAGTCACTTTTCAAAGTAGCCACTCAAGAGACTATAGCGGAAGTGATCGAGATTTCTCAATTTTTTCCAGGACAAATTACGAAAGATGATAACACATAGCTGATGGAAAAATTTCAGAATATGAATTAAAGGAAACAATGCACAGTTTTCAGAAAGATAAAATCCCAAGTCCAGACGAATGGACTATCAAATATTTTTTCTCTTTATGACACAATTGGCATTGGCCTTCTACACCTAGTGGAAGAAACTTGAATCAAAGGTTATATATATCATGTTGATGTATTTGTAACTTCGGAATGTATTCACTTGTATATCTTATATTGTACCCCGAAGTTCCTATCGGGTGAATCATTTGTATTTCATTGTACCCCAATGTTCCTATCAAGAGAATCATTAATATAATAAAGTCATGTAAAGTCATATAGGTTAACCCTCCTTTTGTTGATTGAGGGGCAAAGTCCCCAGAGTTGAGGGGCACTATGGTTATTAGACTCTCCTAGTGAAGTCGGCCCTGGTAAGTAATTGTCAAGTCGGAAACTAGTATAAATAGAGAGTGAGACTCTCTATTTGAAACATACACTCACTCAACTGTAGCGCATGAGTGAGAGAGGAGGAGCTCACACAAATCAGAGAGAGAACAGTTGTCGGAGATCATCTTTGTGTTTTTTGGGTTTTACTTTTGCCATTGGTGCTCATTCTATTTCTAAGGAAGTTGCGAGGTTTTCTCCTTTATTGTTTCCCTGAGGAAAATTCTTTGTGTCTCTTGTGATTATTTTTGTGCATGGTATTCTCTCATATAATATCCTTGATCATATTGATTAAATGTTAAAAATTGAACACATCCCCCCCTTAACACCACTTCCATTTCCCTCATCCCAAAATTTGAACATCCTGCTACCCTGGAAGACTTCGGACCGATTTCTCTGTGCAACATCACCTACAAAGTTGTTGCAAAAATTATTTCCCGAAGACTCAAGAAGATGCTTTCAAAAATTACATCACATGAAGAATTTGGGTTCATAGAAAACAGACCGATTCATGAAGCTATTGGAGTCACTCGATAAGGGATACACAACATAAAAACTAGAAAGTTAAAGGGAGCAGTAATAAAAATTGACCTCTCAAAGGCTTTTGACAGAGTAAGAAAGATTTATCTAAGGCTACTTATGACTCACCTGGGCTTCAACTACAACTTTATCAAATGGGTATTTTGTTGTATATATACAACATATTTTTCAATTCTAATAATTGGTTTTTCCTTCCCCTTCTTCACTTCGAAAAGAGGTCTTCGACAAGGATTCCCTCTCTCTCCTTTGATCTTCCTACTTGTATCAAAAGGGCTTAGTAGAGAAATAATTGATGCAAAGAGACGAGGCTCCTTCTTTGGGATCATAATTACAAATAATATTAACATTACGCATCTCCTCTTTGTGGATGACATCCTTGTTTTTTGCGATAAATCGAGCAGGGATGCTGAAAAACTCTCAGGATTTCTAACCCTTTTTGGCAAAGCCACAGGTATGAGGCTAAATGAACAAAAAATCCACCCTCGCCCTTATCAACATTGAGGGTTCATATCTTCAAAGATATACTGACCTTTTCTCTTTCAGCACCAGTTCCCTTAATGATGGGTTAAAATACTTGGGCTTTAGGCTGAAACCAAATAGCTATAGAAAGGAGGATTGGAATTGGCTGCTAGCAAAATTGGAAAAAAGAATTAATATTTGGAATCATCGTTGGCTCTCTAGAGATGGCAGACTAGTTTTGGTTAAATCAGTTTTAGGAGTCATTCCAGTCTATTGGATTTCTTTGGCCTGGATCTCAAAATACACTTTGCAAAAAACTCAAAATATGTGCTCCACATTCCTATGGTCAGGAAAAAATGAATATTCTGTTCTTCCTTGGGTTAAATGGGATCATATTGATATACCTAAACAACTTGGTGGTTGGGGACTCAAAAATATCATGCTCTTTGCAAAATCCTTGGCTGCAAAAGTGGGTTGGAGACACATTACCACATAGAGCCTTTGGAAAGAAGTGATATACAAAAAATATATTTCCCTAGACTCTATTCTTTACTGGATTAGAAATTATCCAAATATCAATCCCCAATTAGGCACACTCATTTGGAAAGTTGTTTATAAATCTCTTCCTGTCATAAAAAAACGGATTAGCCTAGAAAGTTGGAAACGGATCCCAATTGCATATAGGAGTTTATCCATGGCCTAACAGTCAAAATATTCATATTCTCCCACAACCTCTCAAACAACATATGAATCAGAAGAGATATTATCACCTCAACCAGTTAGCATTTCTGTTGACTTCAAATATGTGGAAACAAGGATGGAGAGAGGTCGTAAATCTGGAAATTCTTGAAAACTTGATGGAAGTTTGGTATGCCTACACAAATAGCCTCAAAACATCAAACATTTGTCTCACTAACTCTCCTGATGAGCTCATATGGGCCCATGCTTCTCATGGACAATACACCCCCAAGCTTGGTTACCATCACATCAGTTCCACATATCAAGAAGGAGATTCACTTTGGTGGAGGAAAAGCATCTGGAAATTAAAATGTCCATAGATTGCAAAATTGTTTATGTGGTGTGTTCTTGCAAATCAGATCTTGAAATGGGACAAAATGAATAAACGTGCAATTGACTCACCCAGGATGGTGTAGCCTATACAAAAACAAGGAAGAAAACATTTATCATCTCTTCCTAACTTGTCCTTTCTCTCAACACACCTAGAAAGTTTCTCGAACTCTCTTAAATATCAATATGGATTGACAAGGACAAAATATTGAAGAATCCTGGAGAATTTGGACAAACTCAAACAATATTGCAACTGTAAAATCTAGATTGCAAGAAATTTATCCATATTTCAGGAAAAATTCTCCATTCCTGGTCTTATTCCTAAACGAGGGATTGATATACTTATGTACCATCCACAAGCTAAAGACGACCCTGTAGTGCTCCTCGTATATGAGGAACAAATAAACTTCTCTCAATAGTGGGATTACTTTGACGGATCTTCTCAGGACCTAATATGTGGTGGAGGAGCAACCCTTTTCCTTTTAAAATGTCATCATTTCCAGCTTCAAATGGGTTTGGGAAGGGGAACAAACAACTTTGTAGAACTTCTTTCTCTAAAGCTTCTTCTCTGCTTTGATTTTGAGAAAAATTACAGAAACAACTAGATTTTTGGGGATTCAACGGTTATGATAAATTGGGTTAAAAAAATTCAAAATTGCAGAAATTTAAATCTCTGCCCTTTATTTAAAGATGTATGCAGAATTATGGAAACTTTTGACTCCATAATCTGCCGCCATGTTTATAGGGAGAGAAACTCAGAAGCGGACAAACTTTCAAAATAAGGTCTAAAGTTAGAATAGGGTACATGGAAAATATTGGAAACACATGATGGGGAGCAATATGAATTTTACCACATACCCTTCATGGATTTACAACATATTTAAAGAACACATTATAACCAGTCTTTTTTGCAGTTTTTCGACAAAGAACTTTACCTGTATAACATCTACCTGGTAGCACTCAATGAGCCACATAGTCAGCTCTTCCATTTTTTATAGCTGGAAACTAAATCTCTCTTTTTTGGGGGTGAAAGGAAGCATAGCACAAAAACACAAAA
>LPNX010293553.1:152810-195184 GCA_001517045.1 Pseudotsuga menziesii
CGATTAATTTATGAATTAATATGAGTAGTACTTTTTATATATTCAAAAATGAAGTATTTTATTTCAAGCGACATTTATATAATATTCAAAAGTAATTTATAGGTACTTTTCTTATGATGGGTACTTTCCTTACAACGCTACTATGGTTAACTATGGGTTTTCATCCACCGTTGACAATTTGACAAATAAGTTTTCTTAACTCAACCAATGCCACCTAAACCAAGTAGGATAGTGTCATCATCTAAGAGTGATCGGATCTTTTAAAGTTTATTTGGATACTACTTTTTTGTTTTGAGGCCCATTTTAGACCTCAATATTCCCCTAATGCCTAAGTTTATGGGAATTAGAGCTGCATTAAGCAGTTGGACTATTAGATTGCCCCTTTTTGTTGCAATTGTTGTCAAGAATATGGGAAAGGGGTCTCTATATAGGAAACTTTTCAAGACAAAACATGATTTGTCTCTCCATACTATGGGAAATCATTACATTTTGAGGGAAAAAGAAAGGAGAGAAACATTCTCAAAAGGAAAAGGGAAAAGGATATGGTGAGGAATCAATGCATAATAATAATATCCATATATTCAATTATTCAATAATTACCCTAATGCCTAAGTTTACGAGAATTAGAGTTGCATTAATTATTTGGACTATTAGAGTGCCCTTTCTTGTTGCAACTATTGTCAAGAATATGGGCACATAAACCTTGAATACCCTTAACTCAATGAGAAGGGGGTCTCCATATAGGGAAAAAAGTCAAGAAAAATCACAATTTGTCTCTCCAAATCATTACATTTTTAGGGAGTTAAAAAGAAAGGAGAGAAACATTCTCAAAAGGGAAAGGGAGGAGGATGTGGTGAGGAATGAACACACCATAATAAGATCCATGAGTGTGTAGAAGGTTAGTCAATTTCAATTAATCTTTCTAAAGAAAGTAATGATGTTTTTTTCCTTAAAATGGTTTTGGGGTTAATATGAAAAGGCACAATACAAATCACCATATCTTAGGAAAAAGGGGTCAAGGATACCTTATTATATTCCAATTAAAAGGAATCATTTTTTCAAATATGCAATTGGTCATGTCTTGAAGATTACAAGCTTACAAGAAGTTCTTAAATGAGATTATACCAACATAGATCCATTTTAACTCCAAATCCATCATGCTTTGAGAGGGATCAAATCCATAGCGATGCAAACCATTTTTAGAGTGAAAAAACTTGCAAGGAAAGGTTTGCACCTACAAGCATCTGATACCTCTATGCGCATGATAAATCTGGAACTAAGATGGATCTATGCTAGTATTTAATTATAATAAGTTTTAAATTTTCACATTATGTTTTAAAATAGTGACCAAACAAAGTAAATGAATCTAGGATTTTGAATTGACATCATGCCTTGGAAACCTTATTTAACTTATAACATAGATCTATGCATATATTCCAATTAATAGACCTTATGAATATAAAAAATTAGGTTGGGCCAGCATTATAAAAAATGTGTTTACTTAATATTTATTATTTTATTAAAATGTTACATGTCATCTCCATATTGAGCATGGAACTACACTTCTCCCTCACACTGGGTTGTACAAAGCGCCTCTCAGCACAACAATATAAAACCATATCCAAGTTGAGAATTCACCATCCTCGAGCCAAAATAAGGTATGTGGGGAAGGTGTAATTTTAAATGATCATATAACCAAATAGAAGAAAACCCTAAATGGCCACGTGGAGAAGAAACTGGAGTCTAGATATCATCTACATTCTAATAAACCTTATGTGGTTGATTCCCAAGACTTTGAAGTAATGGGAAGAATTCAAATGGATATAGACATTGTTATAGGCTCCATGCAAGGAACAAAATATTATATTCATTTAGATATGGAAAAGGTCAAAAGAGAAGTTAAGTCATGCAAACAAAGAATGTAATACAAGAAAGTCCTCAATAAATATTAAACATTTGTGTTATTCTCTATGAATCTTTGTGGTTTAGGGGAGCACAAAAAATGAATGTGGTTCATATAATAGTTAGCATTCACAATTTGGATGTTCTTTGTACGCATTAAATGATGATATTAATAAATGGAGCCATTGGTTCCATGAAAGGGGTTTTAACGCACTAGGAATTTATGGGCTTCGAACTCTGAGGCGAGATTTGAGGATCTATTAATTAGATGGAAAAAATTTTGTGAGGTGTCAAACTTGGAATTAATCCACTCAAGTATCAAGGTAAAAATGCAATCACTTCTTTTGCCCCTTTTCTGTCTTTAAATGTGTTTACAAATATTTATCGTATTTCTGGGATGGATTGGATGGGGGGAAAACTAAAGAACCTTTCTATTTCACAACTCCCTATTGTGGCTTCCACCTCTACATCTACTGCATTTCTTGAGGATGTTCCTCCATTACCCCTTGTCCCTGTTGTCGATGGGGTTGGGTCTTCTATCCAACACACACCTTCTGATTCAAGGTATTTCCTTAGGTCGGGGAGAAAGATCCATTTTGGGTGATTAGGAAAGGACTCACATCCTATGTCCCGTGGGAGGGGACGTAAATATTTCCTGGCTAAGACACAGTCTCGGGCTCAGAAGGATATGACCGAGGGTAAACAATTATCTATCGAACGGGCACTTAGAGCAGTGCAGGCCCAAAGGAAGGCTCGTCGATGAATATTATGTCCTTCAACTGTCGGGCTCTTGTGGGTCCCCTTAAAAAACCTGCTCTGCGGCGGGTGGTCGATTTGGAACACCTGGATATTATGTTGTTACAAGAAACTCTTGGTGTTGGTGATGTGGTTTAGGAGAAGTTGGAGAATTGGTTTTTGGGATGGAAATTTGTGACCTTGGATGTTCGGGGTCGTTCGGGGGGACTTGCTATGGGTTGGAATACTCGTGTGGTAAAATCCCTAAACATTTGGGGTATGGATTCGGTTTTGGGAATGACTGTGCAAGGATTGGATCATGGGGATCCTGTGGATGTCTTCAACATTTATGGTCCTTATCTTAATCGTATTCCTTTCTGGGAAAACATTTTTAACTTGGATTTGTTTTGTGGTGAAATGGCTATTATTGGAGGTGACTTAAATTTTTCTCTGGGACAGGCTGAGGTATGGGGGCCTTTTGCTCACCCAGACCTTCAGTCTGATTTTTTCTCTCAGAATCTCATAACAATAGGTGTAGGGACAGCCGTGTGGCTAAACGTCTTGATCGGTTTTTTATTACTGAGAAGATGTTGGATCGTCAGCATTATCTAAAGCAGTGGGTGGGATGTGGGGGTCGATCTGATCATCTGCCCATTTTTTTGGAATACAGGAATGGGCCTATAAAACCACCCAGTCCCCTAAAATTTAACAAGACTTGGTTGAAGGATGAATCTTTTCGACTGCTCATCCTTTCAAATTGGGTCCCTTATAATCCGACTAATCGACTGTCTGCGGCCTTTCAATTCGTGGAAAATTTTGCTCGGTTGAAAAGGCTCATTAAAAATTGGGATACGAAAAAGAGAAGAAGAGATGATTATGAGTTGAGGCAGATTGAAAAGGATATAGCTGACATTATGGACTTGGAGGGTGGGGGTATGCTGAATCAGGAATCTAAGGATCATTTCGTAGGTTTGCAGGGACGAAGGAACACTCTTTTATTGGAAAAGGAGGAGACCTGGAGATTAAAGAGCAGGGCTCTTTGGCTGGAATGTGGGGATGAAAACACAAAAAAATTTCATGCATATGCTAAGGGAAGGAAACCCCTGAATACTATTTGGATCCTAGAGGATGATCGGGGTAGAAGACAAGAAACTTTTGAGGAATTGGCAGGGACTGGGGTAGAACACTTTCAGAATTTATTCAAGGCTCTGGCTGGGGCACACATTGGGGAGATCATGCGTATTATGCAAGTCTTTCCACGTTTTGTCAAGGAGGAGGAAAACCTATCTTTAATGGAAGAAGTCTCTGAAGAGGAATTGAAAGCGGCTCTTCAGATTTTTCAGAAGGATAGAAGTCTAGGACCTGATGGATGGACCATTGAATTCTTCACTAATCTCTACGAACTCTTGGGGGCAGATATTCTCAAGGTGGTTGAAGATACTCGACTTCTGGCAGGATTCCGGCCTACTTCAATTTGACCTTCATTGCTCTGATTCCCAAGGTGGACAACCCAAAGACTCTTCATGATTTCAGACCAATCTCACTTTGTAACTGTATATACAAGGTGATTTCAAAGGTTATTGCCCGAAGGTTGAAGGATGTTTTGTCTGAACATATCTCTGGAGAACAATTCAGGTTTTTGAAAGGTAGACATATTCATGAGGCTATTGGGGTGGCACAGGAAGGCCTCCATAGTATGAAGACTCGCAAACTTAAGGGGGCAATACTGAAGATTGACCTCTCCAAAGCATATCATAAGGTAAGTTGGCTACATATTCATATGTTACTAATTCATCTTGGCTTTGGGATTGCTTTTGTTAGGTGGATAATGAGTTGTATCACCTCTGTTTCTTTCTCTGTTTTGATCAATGGGGTTTCTTCTCCTTTCTTTCATGCGGAGAGAGGATTGAGGCAGGGCTGCCTGCTGTCTCCTTTACTTTTCTTGCTGGTTGCTGAAGGTTTGAGTCGCCTATTGAAGAAAGCACATAGTGAGGGGAGTTTGATAGGTATTGTTGTAGCACAACGTATGCAGATCACTCATCTTCTGTTTGTAGATGATGTGCTTATTTTTTACTTTGGTAGGTTGCATGATGTGAACACTATTTCAGCTATACTTGGCCTTTTTTCTTCCGCGACGGGTATGGAAATGAATGCTGGGAAATCTACACTGACGACTCATTGTTTGGATAATGAGGAAGTTATACATGCCGCAGTACTCTTTCCTTTTATTCGTGCAATGTTGGATGAGGTTCTAAAATATCTGGGTTTCATATTGAAGCCAAACAACTATCTGAAGAAGGGCTGGCTATGGCTGGTTGAAAAATTGGAGAAGCGATTGCATACGTGGAGTCATCGTTGGCTTTATAGGGCAGGGCGCCTCATATTGGTTAAATCAGTTATGGAAGCTATTCCTGTTTTTTGGATGTCTCTTTCATGGATCCCCATGGGCATCCTGGAGAAAGTGCGTCGTATCTGTCTACATTTTCTGTGGAGTGGGTCTAAGGAAGCCTCGGTTTCTCCATGGGTCAGATGGGAGAAGATCGCTAGGCCAAAATCCTTGGGGGGATGGGGTCTTAAAAATATTTTCCTTTTTGCGAAAGCACTGGCAGCGAAAGGGGGTTGGTGTTTGATTCATATGGAAAACCTGTGGACGAGGGTAATGATCGCAAAATATATCGCCCCAGACTCTGTGGTTGACTGGATCAGGAATTCACAAAAGGGTCATAAGGATGGCTCGGTCATTTGGAAAGCAGTGAATAAATCTTTTACTGTTATTGAGGAAAACCTAGTATGGAAGGTGGGCAATGGCAGTAGTGTTCAGGTGGGCATCGATACTTGGCTAGGTTGTAATGACAGGTTCAGAATGACCGAGCCACTGGTGAATTCCCTTCGATAGAATGGTGTACACTTTCTTTATCAACTTGCTTCTCCTATTCAGGAGAATCGACGGTCTCAGACTTGGCGACTGGCCTCATATTATGAAATTTCAAATAGGGAAGAGGTCGAGCTAAATCAATATCTTGGGGCTCTGATTTTTTCATTGGTACAGCTCCGGGAGGAGGAGGATGAACTCATATGGAACGGGGCCTCTTGTGGGAAGTATACACCCAAGGAAGAGTATATAAATATCAGTGCATGGTATAACAAACAGAGGACTAAATGGTGGTGGAAGAAGATCTGGAAACTCCATTGCCCCCCAAAAACGCGCTTATTCTAGTGGTGTGTTTTAGAAAATAAAGTTCCATGCTAGGATAAACTTCTTTCTAGGGGTTTCATTGGTCTGGGCTGGTGTGCTTTGTGTCTAAATACGGGGGAATCGACTGAACATTTGTTTCTTTACTGCCCATACTGCGTGGAGGTATGGGCAGAATGCTGTAAATTATTGGGATTGGATCTTGTGTGTAGATGGGAAGGGAACTCTATTATTCAAGCATGGGAGATATGGAGACGACATGAAACGCCCGATGTTATGACTGTGCTTCCACTACTGGTGACTTGGGGCATATGGATGGACAAAAATAATCTTATTTTCAAAGGGAAGGACTGCACTCCGGCAATTGCGGCTGGGATGGTTTGTGGGATTGCACTAGCTCTTCCAAAACATTTGAGGGTTAAAAAACAGAGGGAAATCTTGGCACTGGATATTGATCGGACATCTCCTTGGGGTTTTTTTGATGGTGCTTCGCAGAATAATCTATGCGAAATCGGTGCTATCCTTCATTTAGATGAAAATCAGTCCTTTGAATTTATTACTGGGTTGGGGAGGGTAGTTACAACCGAGCTGAACTATTAAGCTTGAAATTACTCCTCATTTTTGCAGCAGAGAAGGGGTGTAGAACCATTAAGGTTTTTGGTGATTCTTTGAATGTGATCAATTGGGTTAAAAGGATACAAACCTGCAGAGTCCTTCTGTTATGCAACATATTACATACTATCTGGGAAGTTATGGAATCATTTGAACTGATTACATACACTCATGTTTACAGGGAGAACAACTGCCAAGCAGACTCAACCTCGAAGGAGGGGCTCCTGCTGGATCCAGGCGTGTGGAAGGTTAAGGAGTGATTAGGAGATGCTACATTTCAATATTATCACCATCCATTCTTTGAAGTGGAAGCTGCATGAGAACTTGTTATCGGAATGAATTTGGGCCTAACTTTGTTTGGGCTGAATATCAGTATATCGGTGATGGATATACACCAGTTTTTTTTTCTTTCTGTGACTATGACAGTTTTAGCCATTTATATATCAGTTTTGTTTGTTGACACTATGGTTAGAATGTTAAATGTTGCGTGCATGAAACGGGCAGGGCTTGTTCACTTCTGGGTTTTTTTTTACTGATTGGTTTTAGAAATTTTATGGATGGATCAAATTATACTATTTGTGAATATATCATGAATGAGTACTGAACGTTGTATACAAATATGCATGGCATATCTACAAAATGTAATTTTGTCTCTCTATGGATGATATAAAATTATGCTTTTTTTCCTTGGAAAAAAAAAATATTTTTACGAACTTTAATATGTATGGACCACACACAAACAAGAAGGAGTTATGGGAACTTTGGTTCAAGTGGGATACTATTAGGAGAGGGAACACAATAGTCAAGGGAGGTTTGAATTTTATCATAAAAAGAGGTGAGTTTTGGGGCTCTAATGGTAGGTCAAACCCACTTGATGATTATTTTATTCATAAATTTGATGAAAATAACTTATGTGATGTTGAACCTATAAGAGTGACCCTTGCATGATGAAATAACCACTTGGGGATGAGGGTACTTCAAAGAGATTTTATCATTTCTTTGTGTATGGTGAAATTTTAGAAAAAGTTCTGAAGATAAGATATTAAGTGAGTCAAAGGGGCATATATGATCGTTCACCTATGTTCCTACAAATGGAAAGTGATTACCTAAATCCCTTAACCCCTTTCAAATTCAATCACACATGGCTCAAGGATGATGATTACAAGGAGACGGTGAGCCAAGAGTGGGATCATATTGACCATAGAAAAGAGGGGACAACAATGTTTCAATTTTGTGATTCCTTAACAAATATGAAACATTTAACAAATGAATGGGACAGGGATTAAAAAAATAATTATCACATGGATTTGAAGACTATTGCAGGACTTATATGAGTTGAACTCCAACGATATTTTAGTGAGGAAGAGTAGAAAGCCCTAAAAACTTTGGAGGATACTCGAAGGGCACTTCTAAATTGGAAAAGTACGCAATGAAGGATTAAGATCATAGAAATGTGGGTTGAAAAAGGGGATGAGAACACTCAATATTTTCATAACTATGAAAACACGAGGAAAATTTTAAATACCATTTGAGAGATTCAAAATAATGAAGAAAAAAAGTAATAAGTTTCAAAGATATTTCTAAAGTAGGTATAGCTCGCTTCTAGTCCCTTTTTAAGGAACCAGAAAGGCTCAGCATAGCAAAGGTAATAAAAATGATTTCATATATGTCGAGGTTTGTTGAAGACAACCAAATTGAGCATTTAATGGATCCCATTGCCAAATAAGAATATAAAGAAGTGGTACACTCTTTTCAACAAGACAATATCCCAAGCCCAAACAAGTGGTTGATTGAATTCTACATTGTATTATGTGAGTCACTAAAGGAATACTTGTTGACAATAGTTGAGGAGCATAAGTTCCCAAGAAAAATCTGCAGTGCCACTAACTCAACCTTTCTCTCTATGATTTAAAAACAAAATACAATATGGATACTTTTGAGGGTTTCCAACCTATCTCGTTGTGTAATGCATTATACAAAATCCTCATAGGCGTAAAATCAAATTTTCTCTTCTGGAAGCATTTTCTCCTTTACCTTTAGATACCCTATGGGTTTTAGATTTCCTAGAAGAAGTGATTTTCACAACTTCCTGAGTTCGACTAATCTCAGTCTCAAAACTAGAGAAAAATAAGAAATGATTCCAATCTCTATGAACCTTATTCAAATTTTTCCTTATCCAACAACTTCATCAATCCCTAATGAAATATACTATGTTGAATTTTATGTGGGTGAGATTTGACTTTGAAAGACATAGCCTAGCAGCTCCCTAAAGGTGCAATAGAAACCTCATATGATACAAGAAAAAATTGAGTATCTACCTCCACCCATGAAATAACATTGCACCAACTTCAACAATTGACTCCATTCTTCCATCAAATAGGATCGATGGATACCCTTTCTCCAATTAGGGTTCTGGAACTCTTCTCTGAGAAATTGGTTGAAACTAGCAACAACAATGTCTTTATATTTGAACCATTTCTCTCCATCTGCATACAATACTCCATCTATGGCTATTGAATCTTATGTCATCTGAAAAGTAAAATCACCAAACTTAGCTAGTTGGCCATCAAGCCCCTTGGCGAAGGCTCTAGCAAGCCCAATGCGATGCCCCTGCAATCTCTCATAGAAATGGAACCAATTCGTTTCTTTGAACTTGTTGTTGAATCCTAGATAAGCTTCAAGTAGCTCTTCCCCCTCAAGTTCATAGTGGACCACATGTACACCCTTATGTGAAGACATATCTATGTATGATTTGTAGATGGAACATATAAACTGTAAAATCATTGTTTCAAACCATGGATAACATAGCGAACACTTCCAAAGAGAAACAAAAGGAAGTCTAACTTGAAATAGGCAGAAATACAACAAAAACTTCATATTTTCAATCTAAAAGAGTAACCATTAAAGATTCAGAAGAGTATTAGAAGTAATGACTTATCACAACAAACATATATGAATGTAACATGTCAAACGATTTCATGATTATCCACGTTGTCACATTCTTAAAGTTGCATGATTAAATGAAACATTGATGGGTTGACATAAACTTGATTTGACGGGGATCGCTTTTGAAAATGATTTTACCGATGTATTTAGCAGCGCCAAAATAAAATATTAGTTAGGTTTCACTACTAAATTTTAAAAATTTTGGTAGCGCATTTCTAACAAAAATGGCTGAATTTGCTATTAAATTTTAAACCCTCAATAGCAAATAATCATATTGATCATTTAGTTTCCTAATCCTGCAAAATGTCAACCTTTACAAAATGTTGTATAATAGAAATGTGCAACTCCTCAAAATCTTATTAACTAGCAACTAATTGAAACAAAAAAACTTCAAACAAAGCACACTGATGTCACACAATGAACAGAGCAAGCAAATCCATACAAGTTTGCAAATAGTTAGGCTTTAAAGAAGGCTGCCATGAGCTATTTAGGTTTAGAACAGTAATAAATTTAGGTAACATATTTGGGTACTAACATGTACTTCAAATATATTTTATCATTTCTTTGTGTATGGTGAAATTATAGCAAAAGTTCTAAATATAAGATATTAAGTGAGTCAAAGGGGCATATTTGATCGTTCAGCTATGTTCCTATAAATGGTAGGTGATTACCTAAATCCCTAAACCCCTTTCAAATTCAATCACACATGGCTCAAGAATGACGATTACAAGGAGATGGTGAGCCAAGAGTGGGATCATATTGACCATATAAAAGAGGGGACAACAATATTTCAATTGTGTGAGTCCTTAACAAAGATGAAACATTTAACAAATGAATGGCTCAAGGATTAAGAAAATAGTTGTCACATGGATTTGAAGATTATTCAAGCACTTATATGAGTTTAAATCCAATGATATGTTTGTGAGGAAGAGCGGAAATCCCTAAAAATGTTAGAGGATACTCGAAGGGCACTTATAAATTGGAAAAGTACCTAATGAATGATTAAGATCAAAGAAATGGTGGTTGAAAAGGGGGACGAGAACACCCAATATTTTCATAAATATGCAAACACGAGTAAAATTTTCAATACCATTTGAGAGATTCAAACTTATGAAGAAGGAAAGTAATATGTTTCAAAGATATTTCTTAGGTGGGCATAGCTCACTTCTAGTCCCTTTTCAAGGAACCAAAAGGGCTCAACATAGCAAAGGTAATAAAAATGTTTTCATTTATGCCAAGGTTTGTTGAAGAAAATCAAAGTGAGCATTTAATGGATCCCATTTCCAAATAAGAATTGAAAGAAGTGGTACACTCTTTTCAACAAGACAATAGTCATTTCCAAAACAAGTGGTTAATTGAATTCTACATTAGATTCTATGAGTCACTGGAGGAAGATTTGTTGACAATAGTTGAGGAGTATAGGTGCTGAAGAAAAATACATAGATCCACAAACTCAACTTTTCTCTCTATGATTTAAAAACAGAAGACAATATGGATACTTTTGAGGTTGTCAACATGTCTCGTTCTGTAATGCATTATACAAAATCCTTAGAGCCATAAACTCAAACTTTCTCTCTTTGATTCTAAAAAAAGATAATATGGATTCGTTTGAGAACTTCCAACCTATTTCATTGTGTAGTGCAATATATAAAATCATTGAAAAAACCATAGTATGAGAGCTAAATCATATTTTATCAGTGGCAGTATCTTTATAACAATTTGTTTTTTCTCTTAAGAAGACAAATACATAATGTGGAGAGAGTAGCTCAGGAGATCCTATATTCGTTCAAAACAAAAAAGTTGCTTACATTTATCATAATATTAAACCTTTCAAAAGTCACACAATTCAGTCGCATGGATTTATCTTAGGTTAATTCTTATTCATGTAGGATTTAGTATTCCTTTAGTAAATTGGATCCATGGATGTATGTCATGTACTTCTCTTTGTGTGCTTATAAATGGTTCGA
This sequence comes from Pseudotsuga menziesii, assembly GCA_001517045.1. Lineage (NCBI taxonomy): Eukaryota > Viridiplantae > Streptophyta > Pinopsida > Pinales > Pinaceae > Pseudotsuga > Pseudotsuga menziesii. The sequence continues at coordinate 164,166 of LPNX010293553.1, forward strand.
AGGCCCCTTTTGTTAAACCATCCCAATATTTTGCACGATGTTTCCCACTTTCACCTCTATTGTTATTGATAGTTATAGGGGGGCTTAGTAGGTATATAATTCACTCCAGGAACAAGGGAGGGATCACAAGAATCAAGTTAGGGAGAAGAAAACATTTAACTTACCTCCTATTTGTTGACAACGTGTTATTCTTTGGCAGTGGTATTGTTTGTGATGCTCCTAAGATACAAGATATTCTAGAGGTATATATGAAATTTACATGCATGAAGATAAATGCTCATAAATCATAGGCTTAGTGCTGCACATGATCCCAAAATGCAAGAACAAGTATCGAAGAACCATTTTACAATACAGAAAGGTCCCATTTCATAAAGGTATAAAGTATATTGTTTTCTAGTTAAAATTTAATGAGTATGACTTCAACAATTGGATATGGTTGTATATTAAAATTGAAAAAGAAATTGAAGTCAAGTGAAATAAGTGGTATCAATAGCATGGTTTACTAAACGTTGAAGACACCGATACTAAACGTTGGAAGAATTGATATACTAGCACTCTATTGCTCACATCTGAGTTGGGATTCAAAAGAAGATCAAGAAGAAAAAGAAAATTATGGAGAGGAGAAAAAGAATATGATGTTATAGCTTGGGTCAACTAGAGAATATTAATGAAATCAAAACCCTATCTGATTAGGAGTTGAAAATATTAATATTTTGGGAAGGCAATAGCATCAAAGAGTCTTTGGCAACTTTTCAAGGGAGAAGTTTTATGGCACAACATTGTGTGAATGAATCATATAGAGCCACTATCTTTCGAGGAACTTGATAGCTTTGAGAACTATCACTGAGAAGAAATTCAAGGGGTGGGAATAGATATGTGGGTTGGGGAAAGGGATCTTACCATTTTCCATAAAACTTATGGGCCACCCTTCACAAACACAATATACACTCCTTTAATGATGCATCATCATAAATTCAACCTAATCATTGGAGGAAGGAATGGAAGTTGGCAGGTTAGATAAGTCTTGAGGGAGACTTGGCTCAGAAGTGGATGACACATAACAAGTCTCTCATTCACTACACAATTAATCTAAAGGAGGGTGAAAATGTTCTCCTTTGGTAAAAAATTCCTTCATATATCAATATATAGAAAGGTTATACTACTCTTTCCTCGTTGTGGTTGATGTTAGAATGGTCAAGGAATGGTGATAGCATACATTGTGGAAGATGGAAGGAGTATTCAAGGCCAATATCTTTGTGGCTATCTCTATTTGGTAGGGCACATACCTAGAATTTTCTTCAAATGTGATCCAAACACAATTCAAGTACGTGTTCTCTATAGATAACAGAAGGAGATAGTTTAACACTTGTTTGTAAGTTGTCTCTTTGGTCAATAAGTATGGACAACCTCCAGGACATATTTTTGTGCAGATAGAAGATAGAAATGTGACTCTTTCGTCAATGCATTTAAAACTTGGTTTGAATACAAATATGTAATTGAGTACAAGTCATTTCCAAATGAAATTTGTTGGGGTATATAGTACTTTCAAAACAAGAGTATATTTTAGAATTGTCGTTTTCTCTCCACAACATTTTTATAAAATCCAATTATGTTACAAAGAGTATAAAGATCCAACTAAGGTGCAAACTCAAAGAGAAATCGATCCACCATTTATTGAAGAAAGGAGATCCCGTTTTTGTTTTGGAGAGTCTTGTGACAATCCAAGGAAGTGTGGATTTGGAGGATGCTTATTTATAAACACATCACATGTTGTTTCTTTACCATTGGGCTTGGGTGTCATATCCAACAATTGGGTAGAGTTGTCATCCCTGGCAAATTTACTTAGGATAGCTCAGGAAAGGAGAGTTTGTGAGTTACAAGTTTATGGGGACTCTCAGATGATAATTGATTGGATGAATAGCATATCAAACATACAAAATGTGGATATAGAAGCATTAATGTCACAAATTTAACATTGAAGGAACAATTCCAACAAATTTCTTTCATCGATACCTTCAAAGGGCTTAACAAAAATCTAGATTCTTTAACAAAAGAAAGGGTTTCTTTGGAGGTAGGTATAATCATTATGTCTGAGGATAAAAATGGTGAGGTCTCTTCTATCCCTCCATTTTAATTCCTCTAACATTCTTATAGTTTTCTTAAACTATTAGTTATTTTATGTAATATGTAATATGTGGATTATACAGACCCTTGGTTTTTTGGTTTGTGATGGAAAATTTGTATATTATCAACACATATGGAATAGTGGAAAAGTGATGAGGTGGACTCTATGTTTGTGGCAAATCATATAGGCATATCATGTATATCATAGTGTTATGTTGCTAGTAAGTTTTCTCTCGAAAATGAATGCAGTGTGTGTGTGTGTGTGTGTGTGTGTGTGTGTGTGTGTGTTAAATAATCTCAACAACTACATTGTTAGGTAAACAAACTTTCCTATGATAGTATATTGGATTTCATCTCATGCCTTGAATATTCAAGGGAAGTATGGATGGTGTGCTTGGACACACGTATTCCTTATTTAACTGATTGGAAGTCAAACCAAACTAAGAGAAATCATTTATGTGAGAACTTTTCCTTAACCTAATTTTAAATATATTATCAATTTAAATGGGTAAGTTTTTGCTTATTCTAATTCCTTAATAACTATATCTTACATTGCTGAGAAGATTTTATTTTCCTATGTTATACTTGATCAAATTGCAAAAAAACTTATTGATATGACTTATAAGATTTAACTGCAAATGTAATTCCTTCCTCATCAAAACCTTCATTCAATTTAGATGATTCCAATAAATAAGTTAATTTGTGTTCACCATAGAGTAAATTGGCATGCATGGGGTTAAAGCTAAAGGAAGATCATTTTATATATTCTAAGTAGTATGAACCATCCATACATAATGGATTTGACCTTTTTGTGTGGCTTATTGATCTTTTCATAAACCAGTGTAGCCACATTTAGTTTCCAATCTAAACATTCTAAGCCCTTTGATGTTTTTCTTGTGTCTATTGTAGGTGGATTGCAATTTATGGTTGATTGGTGTACCATCTCATAAGCCTTTTGTATATTATTGGCAAACTTTATGGGCATCCTTTTCATTAGTGCTTGTTACTAGTTTTTGTTAATTGAACAAGGTCAAAGGGAAATTTTAAGTTAAAAGTATCTCAAGCAAGTTCTAAATTACATCTTTTATGTTGATCCATGGATTTCCATTTGTATGATAACAGTGAATGCAGTGTAGGATTTCATATCATGTATTGGGACACTTATAGTTATACCCTCATTATATGTACACTACATACAATTTACAAACTTGTACCATCCATCTACTTGTATATAAAATGCAATATTGATCCTTAACTCAATTTACACTTTTGTCAAAAGTATGTTGAACTAAAAGATACTAGCAGAAATATTGTCTCTATTAAAATCATGGAGTTCAATAATAGAATTACACCCATATAATAACAGTGAATGTATTGTAGGATTTCATACAATGTATTGGGACACTTATAGTTATACCCTCATTATATGTACACTACATACAATTTACAAACTTGGACCATCTATCTACTTGTAGATGGAATGCAATATTAATCTTTAACTCAATTTACACTTTTGTCAAAAGTATGTTGAACTAAAAGATACTAGGAGAATTATTGTCTCTATTAAAATCATGGAGTTCAATAATAAAATTGCACCCATATGTTTGTAAATGAGAGTTTAGCTCTTCTTATCTTGTTACCATCTCATTGTGTGGAAGGGATTTTTCCATCTTACTGAATCTATAAAACATAAACATGACACACAGTTGACATCTTTACTAGTAAAATAAATTATCTACCTTAGTATTGATGATACATTATTGAAAGACAAGTAGAAGGCAATGTTCACATGTATTTGGAACTTTAGGACCCATAAGCTAGGTTTTGGTGGCTAGGTTTTGGTGATTATCTGATATTTAAGTATATAATTTTTCTATGACCCAAAAAAATATCTCTAATGTTTCTCATATTCTTGTCAAAAGTAACTTATTAATTTTATGCCTCACAACAGGTGTCCATATCGATGGATGGGAGGGTGCATGAGAGGCACATGGCAGGACTGCATGTCCCCCGTGCTAACACCTAATCACCCCTTGAAAGGTAGTCATATCTCCGGCGGGCTCCTCTCGTGAAGGCAAATACGAAGGCTTCCCCTGGTACGAACGCTCGTGTGTGGACACTCGATGAAATGACTGCTCCGGAGGAGGACAGGGATGAGGATTTGGATTATTACAAATCATGCTCGCTTCATAATGAATTCGACTATGTTCGATGGTTGGTGGCGGAGGTGGCTCATCAATGCGTGGGGTGGTAGCATGTTGAACATGCCTATAAATACTGTAGCCCCCCTCACGGTTCTCTCAGGTTGGATTTTATATAGTCTTCGGTCCTAGTTGGCTCGTTGTCGATTGGGTCATGGATTTGCAGTTTGGCTCCCTACGAAGTCTGTTTATCAATGGAGTTGGGTCTCGAGATGTCGTTTGTTTCGAAGTGTAGCCCCTCGTAAATTCTGGAATACTACTTGGGCTCTCTGGGGTTTGGGACTTGATATCTGTAAGTCTATCTAATCCCAGTGGTGCTTCTTTTGCTCTCATAAAATATCAGCCGGCGCTTGGAGAGTTGGGGTCTATCCTCAACACTCTCGTCCCTGCGCTCTGTGAATCTGGTAAGTATGCCCATGTTTTTACTTCTATTTACCACCTTTGGATTATCTTCCTTACTGTTTAAGATTGGGTTTGGTCTCTACCTAGGTCGGACACTAGGTCCAGTGGTGTTATTCCCCCACTCCCCACCCAAGCACCTATATTGACTCTGACTCCTTTGAATCGGCTCCTCTTTGCGCCCTCCTTCATTATGCTTCCGCAAAGATTCCCTCGCATGAAGTCCGCGGCCCAGGAGCCCTTGACAAGTTCCTCTGCTCCCCCCAACAGAGCCATGCGAAACATTGTGCACTCGACCTGCCCCTTCAAATATTCAATTTTGTCCCCCATTCAAGCGAAAATCAAGGAAACAGAAAGTGAGGCTCGGCTCACTAGAGGTTGTCTCACAAACCTGGAGGTGAAGCAGGAATTCGCGGCCCTGGTCCCTGATCCAAGAAATGCAAGGGGAAGAACTTCCTTGCACCTGAAAAACCATGGATTACTACTAGCAACATAAATATGTTATGGATCGTACCCTAGTCGAAAGGGGGGAATCCCATGAGGCAATTATTTTGAACCTGGATGAGCTCTCTCGACATCTGCAACAAATAGTGGAACACCTGGGGATCAAGCTGGACAATTCCCGGATTCGGCCCATGAAGATACAGATACCAAGCCTACTCTAGGCTATTTTTCTTGTTTTCAGTCTTTTTTTGTTCATGTCTTGTATAACTATCAGCAAGCGTTGTGTTTTAAAGAACTCCCAGTCTAGATAGTTCATCCTCATATCTTTTAGAGGCAGTTTTTAGTTTTGTTTGGATACACTAAGCGTGTTTTCCCTATATAAGGAGGGCTCATTTTTTATACTCTATTTGTAAATAAATCTGTTTGAAGGTAATAGAAGGAATTATCTAACTTACAAAAAAAATTATTAATTTTATAAGATAATGTGTTTCCATAAATGCCCATCATTGAAGAAGTAAAGTTTGCTTCAAGAGAAAGATTAATTACATTATGCAAACAAAACATTAAGAATGATAAGAAATTTATTAATGAGGCGGTAAGTTTGATTTTTCTTCAGGTACCATTTACTAAATTAGAAAGTTATTTCCCTTATAAAAAATACTACTCAATTGTTATAAATTATTATGATAGTTCATGATTCGCTTAATTGTATAAAGAGAGAGTGAAGGGACTCAACCTGATGGCCACAATGACAAAGTTGGAGGGGAAGATGTGTCGAGACATGAGTGGATAAAATTTATTTTTAACAGTGGAAAGGGCATTAATAGCGAGTCCCTTCAAATAGTTTTGAATATCATCATTTATAATGGTATTGACTCTCTTATATATTATGAATGTCATTATATAACCATTTACTTATGAAAACAAGAGGGGATGCTAAAGCAACAAAGTGCTCCAATTAATTGGGACTGTGTTACATGAATTTAGAAAAAACAAACAGTATTATAAATAATTGAGACAGGGTTTGAAGTATCGAATTGAGTTTTTCTTGTTGGCAGCGAAGAGCTCCAATTAACTCAGATTTTCCATTTGCGTTCTAACAGGTGGCAGCTAAGGGCTCCAATTAACTCATATTTCAATTTTAGTTTTAAACTATTGAAATAAACACATTTATAAATGTTTTGTAAACTCTTAAACTCTTTTGAGAGTCAGACTATGACACTCATGATAGGGATAAAGATTATGAGTTTATAGCCAGTAGGGTGGACATAAGTTAAGAAACAAATTCTGATGTTATCATCGGTTAGGTGGATGGAAGTTAAGAAAAAGAAAGGTGGGAAGTTCTGCCATGGTTATGGTCTTTCTTTTGTTGGTGACAGGAAAACTGGGATAAGGAAAGGCACATGTAATCAGACTCCAAAAGAGGTAAGATCTCTTCAAGCTTTAACATATTATTTCCATTTACAGAGCTGAACTTGATGCATACAGTAAGAGGGATGTAAGTTTGGAAACTATCCAGTGTTATACTAGATACACTTGAAGCCAAACTCTTATAATCTACAGTCCTAGAAATGAAGTTTAAATTTCAGTAAATTATGTAAGCATAATTTACTAGAAATTTAATTTGAATTGAAATTGGCTATCAATTTTTGAAAATATTTAAAATAGTAAGCTATCATCTTTTACTACTTTAAAATTTTAATTTGAACTTAACGACTCGGTAACAGATAAAGATTCATTACTCTCTTGCAAAGAGAAAACGAACTAGAAGTGTGGCCCAAATTAAGTACTAGATGAAGGATTTACTAGCCTATTTCCCTAAGCCATATCCTATACCATTATATCATTTCGTAGTTTGTACTATTAAAAGACAAAAGCAACCATGTATATACATTTAAATTAATAACCATGTATATATTATTTAAATTAATTGAAAAAACGAAAGTATGTACTTGTTTAGCCCAAGTCTCGAATATATTATTGATCATCAATTAATATTTGAAAAAATTTATTAGCCTATTTCCTTAAGCCATATCCTATACCATTATATCATTTCGTAGTTTGTACTATTAAAGGCAATGGCAACAATGTATATATATATTTAAATTAATAACTATGTATATATTATTTAAATTAATTGAAAAAACAAAATTATGTATTTGTTTAACCCAAGTCTCGAATATATTATTGATCATCAATTTTATACTTTATTAATGCCTTTGCTCTTCAAAATAAGATTTTGTGGCTTTGGCTTTGATAATAGTGTGATATTTGAAGCTCCCGTAAGTGTAGCTTAACTAGTCATATGCCTGAAAATGAGATGTTATATTGCAATAGAAGTCATGAGTTCAAAACACCATTATTTACTTGGTGGACTGGATTGGATCCCTAAACCTCGTGTCACTCGACTATTTTTCGCTACTCACTCATGGAGTCTAGCATGAATCACTACTAAGTAATTTTATGGATAAATTTCCTATGTTTTATCTTATTATTCAAATTTATGGTATTTTGTAATTAACTTATCTAGTTATAGTGGGTTTTAATAGTGATGCATATGATGGCATTCAAAGGGTACCCAAAGGGAAACAAAGAGTTAGGATTTGAAGAATAAATAGAGCTTATTAAAGTATATATATTGGTAGTACTATTTTTCATTTTGAGCTATTTATATGTTTGGGACAAATTTGTAAAAAAATGGAAAAAGTAAAGACATTTCAAATCATTTTTAACATATTTTCAGTTATTTTATGCATAAATATATACTATTTAACATTATTTTCTATAAAATGGCCATTCACATAAATTTAGCAAAAAGTAAGTATATATATATATATATATATATATATATATATAGTTTTGTTTTTAATTTTTTTTAAATGTTTAATTTATTTATTTTTAAATTATGCTTTTTTTAATTTAATAAAAATGGTTATTAAAAATGGTTTTTTTAATCTTTTTAAAAATGGTTTTTTTAAATTATGAGGCAAGTTTTATATTGTTATACTAAGAGATTTAAAAATTATAGTTATGATTTTAAGATTTTTGTAAACAATCATAAGGATTGTTTTGGACCATGTCTATATTTTTAACTCCAAAAAAAGTGGTGCTAGGCTAACACCATTTTTTTATTCTAGGTTATTTTTTGGTGTTTTTTATGCAAAATTGTGAGCTTTTATGGTTAGAGTTCTAGCTTTGAATATAAATTCTTGTCAAGTTGTATAACTTGTTTGTAATGATGATCATTTTCTACATGTTTTGTTTTTTAATGGAAAACTAGATTCTTTATCATTTTGATTGCAGTATAACCTATTTTGGATTTTATTCCTTTTACATTACATGCCCAATCTGCAACTAGAAAACTATGCAACCTAAAATCTTCATTCTTCTCAAATACAATACCAAATTGTAATGTACCTGTGATATATATAAGTACTATTTTAGATGCATTCCAATGTGTCTTGTCCCCTTGAGATAATTTTAAAACCTTGGTAATGTTCCAAGTACAAAGTTTATGTATGCTCTAGTTGTTGTTTGACATATCCAGCTTATTACAAGCTAATGATATAATGTTTAACTCAAAACTTCTAATGTATCATTTTTTGAAAGATTTAAGTTTACCTTCATTTATATTTGCTACCAGCCTAGATCCAAATCCTCAGCTCTATCAAGCGCCGAGAGGGATCAAATCTCTCCAGGTGCAAACCTCTTCTTAGGTTTTGCACTAAATGAGCTATCAACTTTGGTGTGTCCTATATATAGCCATTGATTTGATTCAAATCAAAAGACACCTTTTTTTATTTAAGGTCTACAAATAATATTTTTATTATTAATATCTAATATTATTTATGGCCGACATATAATATTTATTATTATTTTTATTTTGTTACAAATCAAATTACAACATCTCCCCATACATTGTTTTAAAACCATATGCAAGGCTTTAAAACCATATGCAAGGCCCTCCTAAAACCATAGGTTGTTTAGGAGGCCTTTCACATGGTCTTAAAACCATTTTCAAGGCCCTCCTAAACCATGTACAATAAAACAATGGATTGTTTAGGAAGCCTTGCACATGGTTTTAAAACCATGTGCAAGGCCCTTCTAAACCATGTACAATAAAACCATGGGTTGTTTAGAAGGCCACATGGTTTTAAAACCATGTGCAAGGCCAAATTTTTTTTGTCGATAATTAAATTTCTTATTTATTATTATTTTGATAGGTAGGAACATTACAACATCTCCCCCATATTGTGTTTTTTTTTAACCCACATTTTTTTTTGCGGATGATTAAATTTTTGCTTTTTTCTTGTTTTGTTAGGTAGGAACATTACAACATCTCCCTCATATTAGGTTGTTTTTCTGGCAGACATTTATTTTGGCCTATAATTAAAACTTTTATTTTTTATTATTTTGTTAGTAACAAACGTTACAATATCTCCGTCAAATTAGGGTTTTTTTGCCGACATTTATTTTGGCGGATAATTAAATTTTTTATTTCTTATTATTTTGTTAGTGTTGTAACTTTACAACATAATAATTTTTTTACTATTATTTATAGCCGACATTTACAAGAGTAACGTTATGTAACGTTACAAGATCTCCCCCATACTGGGCTGTAGAGCGCCTCTCGGCGCAAAAATTACAATTTTCAACAACTTTGAAGTGTAATTTACTAATTTGATGAAAATCGTGCCTTTATTATTCGAGTTCTATTTTCAAATAGAAATGTACAAGTCATTAGTTCATCATATCAAATACTTTGCCAAGTTTATATTTTCTTCATTAACTTATTATTATTATCATTAATTATTATATCATCAATATATGCAATCATACTTATAATTGCTTATCATTTTAGTTTGGTATACAAGTTATGAATAGAATTGTTTTTCTTCAAACCATTAGATCTAAGATAATAGTCATATTTTCATACCAAGCTTAGGGGGCTTGCTTTAATCCATACAATACCTTTACTAATCTACCTACCAAATTTTCTTCCCCTTCAACAACAAAACCTTCTGGCTACTCCATATAGACTTCTTCATCTAAATCCCCATTTAAGAATGCACTTTTAATGTCCATATGGTGTTCTTTCCTTCCAAATTGTGTTGCAATAGTTAACAACGTTCCAATTGTAATCAACTTTGTTGTAAGAGTAAAAGTTTCCTCGTAATTTATACCTTTGTTGTGCATTACCAATTTGCAACTAACATGGCTTTATATTTATCAAACAAACCATCTACGTTAAATTTAGTATGAGACACCCATTAACAACCTATCAATGTCTTATTTCGAGGCAACTCAAGTAACTTCCAAGTCATATTTTTCAGTAAAGTGCCAAACTCTACTTGCATCGCATTCCTCCATTCTTCCCTCTTGTTTGCATCATTAAAAGAAACTCGATGACAAGAATTTACAACCTCATTCATCGAAGTTAAATTTACTTGAAAGGATGAATTTGACATTGTTGTCCTCTCTCCTTGTTGATCATCATATGATTTTCATCTTGAAGTGTCTTATAGAACTATTTTGGCATAATCTAAGAATTACTTAACTAATTGTGATCTTCTACTTCTATCTCCAACCCTATATCTTTCATCCTCTTCTTCTTCTCCCATACGTAAAACAAGTTTTAGTGTTTAGGTCTTCTCTAATATGCAAATTCACCTTCCCATTGGAAGCATTACACATGTGAAAGTTTCTCATCAAAATCATATATCTACTAATAACAATCCTGTTATTTACTAGATCATATACCTTATGTGCATTCGATTAAATGGTGTATCTAATAAAGATACACTTCTTACTTTTGGCTTCCAATATATGTCTATCTTGATCTAGGACATGTACATATTCCAAACAACCAAAGGCCTTGAAATTTATTACCGAAGGCTTCTTTCCTAACAAAGCTTCATAACGAGTACCACTACAACTTGCTTTTGCGGGCCTTTGATTCAACAAACCCATTGTTCTCTAAAATTAAAATAGATCGAAATTGATCATTGACACTACATCCTTTCATCATACATCAAGTTATTTCCATTATCAAGTGGTTCTTTCTTTTTGTGGCACCATTTTCCTACAATATGTTTGCAAGGTCGGCCTATGTTCAAATGTTGTGTTGATAGCAAAAACCATGGAATGCTTTGGATTCATGTTGTTCTCGTTTGGTACTCCTTAACACCTTAAAGTCTTGACCAATTTCATTTTCAACCATTCCTTTGAATTTTGAATAGATTTCAAAGACTAGACTTATATTTAAAAAATAGACCTAAATGTTCCTCAAAAGACCATCAATAAGCATAACAAAGTACTCAGCTTCTATTATGGATTAAGATCCTATGAATGCTTTATCTAGACCTCAAATTTCATTCAACTTTTGTTCTTTTTGGATCAATGAATCTGCAACTTCTTCAAATGTTGGGGTTTCATGTCAAGAAGATATGTAAAAAGATGTTACAAAACTATGATACAAATTAGGTAAGTTATTGAATAAAATGGTAACAAGTTATAGTGTATTTATTTTCAATGTCCACAAATAGCTCATTTGTTCGAGTCATGTGATTTTAGGACATGTTCTATCAGTGAATTTACTTCTATGGTCTTCAAATTAGTTAATTTGTTCATGAAAATAAAATTCTAAGTGCATAAGAGCATTCATACAATTTTTTAACATCCGGTATACCTCAATAGCATTACTAAGACTTCTTATATCAGTAAGAATGCCATCCTCGAGCTGAGTTTGGAAGAAGCAATGTGTTTTTATCTTTCTTCTTATAGTCATTAGTCATGGGCTCTAGTTTTGGAATTGTGTTAGTGACTATCTCCCAAAAATTGTGAGAGTAAGGGATTTCCTCCATTTTTTATTACATGCCCAAGAACACTTCCCGCTTCATTTGTGTGACTTAGACATCCTAAAATTATTTATATTGGTCAACTTTGTGTTCTTTCAAAGGAAAACCTTGTAGGGAAACCCAAGGGATGCTTTCCCACATTCATGGATAGCATCCTAGTAAACCCATCAACATAGACTAGTGTGCCTCACACAAGGGATTCTAACCAGGCCCATACTAGCATGGAACTAGCAAAATAATTGAATAACATTGTTGATAACCAAATAAGCTAACCCCTAGGCTATCATAAATGCAATATGTACTTTTACCATGTATAACAAACCTAGAGGAGGTTGTATCATGTATCGAAAAGTTATAGCATTTTTCTTGCCCATCTCACCTAGGAGGAAAACAAGGATAACTCACAAGGTTAGTAGAGACATGCATGAATGATTAACAATATAAATTGGAGATTTTCTAGATATCCACAAGATTCACTCTCTCTGACACCTCGACCATGAGATTCTCTCTGGCATAGTACGTTAAGCCAATGTAACCCTCAACTTGTTTTATTTTTATTCCTAGACCTACAAAGTGACAATCGACAAAAAAAAATGAAAACGGGATTGAAATTGTGAAAATTGAAATTGCAGGAATTTACTTGCTGAAATGAAATTGCTTGAAGTAAAATGATGCCTATGTCTTTCACAAGTAACCCTAAAGGACTACAAAGGGGATTTAATCTCAAGACTTCTCTGAACTTTTGCACAAGCATATACCAATCAAGTCATCCATTAGGGATCCATATATGTTTATACCTCCAAAAAAATATGCTTATAGCTCCATAAAAGTATCACATTATTACTCGTGAAAATCTCAACTCTGATACATAACAAAAACCCTTGTTCTTAAAAGAATTTGTTACGAAATCAATTTTGTATGACTCCAAAAAAAAGTTACTATTATAATTTTTATTTTACATAATTTTGTTTCTAGATTTCAAAAGATGTTTTAATTATTCAAAAGAAATCATATTACTCCAAAAAAATTAATCAAACAAACCTTGCAGATAATCTTAAAAATCATGATTCAACTACTTGTATCTCCACATAAATATCTCTAAAACTGTGATGCCCAAAGCTTAGCTAGAGCCAATAAAAAATAGTGTGCTCAAAGGACAAATGTCATGTCCTCAATTTCCACCATGTCCTCGTGTGATAATAAACCATTGCTACAAAAATAAATCTCCCTACTTCTCTACTTCATAGGAACTCACTACAGTTGTTTGATTCTTTCACATTATCTAAGATTGATGCTTTTAAGGGTAAAAAGCAATCACTTGTCATCTCCTCCATCCACAAGTCTAGTTTTGCACGGCTTCAGACTTCTACATATCGGTCGATGCTTGTGTTCATATGTCATCGTCTTAATCATGTAAGCCTCCTTACTCTTTGAAGCACCTGTGTCTCCAATTGTTGGAGCTCAAGCTGTCGCAGATCTTTCCAAGGGCCTATTTGTCATTCTCTTTCTTAAGGAGAACGAAGACACTAAATTTCACTAGTTGTCTCTCCAAATGTGTCAAAATTTGACTTGACAAATTGACCAATCACATCAAGATATTTAAATTTTCTTAAGAAACCGTTGAATCTAAACTGTTATTATTTTCTTAAAAACACTAATCATACGCACCCTCACCTATAACTCTATTTTTTCTTCATATAAAAAATAAAATAATAATTTTATGATAGAAAATAAAATTTTATTTCTTAGATGCTCTTCTGCATTTCAAATAGTTCCTTTAGCACCAGAGCAATAAAACATGGATTAAAAAAGCGACATATTCCAATGCAATGGTAAAAAAGAATGCTACAAAGGAATCATTCCCAAAAAGATGTAAAACAGAAATGTTCTCATGTATTGTTAATTCAACCAAGAGTAGAGCAACTAAAATATACAATCATCCAGAAAACTACACATCGTTGTTCATAAATAACGACCAAGGATTGTATACAAGGAGTGAAGATATTTAGTGGAATGTTCTTCTACCTTCTCCTGTGTGATCTAAACAACATCCAAAAGTAAGTCGGCATTTGAGAGTCTATCATCTTCCACATTCATCTCTCTATACACATGGTGTATAAACAACGTAATATAAAGTTGTCTGAGCAAGTTGAATCTCCTCACAAATATACCACATGTTATAGTTTTCAAAATACTTTGTTCCATTCAGTAAAGTTTATCACAAGAAAAGTCACCAACCATTTAGTAAAGTTAATCACAAAGAAAAGTCGTCAATCTTTCGGAAAATTACATGTAGATTGTTCACAAATAACAGCTTCCAGATTATCTAAAAGTAGTAATAAGAAATTTAAAGGAATGTATCTAAACACCACCATTCAAAAGTGAGCCAGCATTCGAGAGTCTATCGGCTTCCACATTCCCTTTTTTACACGTGCTTTAAAAAAAATAGTGAGGTATAAAGTTGTCCAAGTAAGATGAATCTCCTCATAAATAAGCTCCAAATTAGTTTTCAAGAGTTTGTTCCATTAATCAAGTTTATCACAAGAGGAGCCACCGAAAATTGGAATGTCTGGGTACCTTAGTTGATAGAGTTAAAAGCAACTTTAAAGCCATCAGCTCGACAAAATTATGTTTCCCTACTTATACCAACTTTGAAAGAAATAACAGTACATCAGTAAGATGAATCACAGCGCATTGAGGGATTCCCCTTGACATACCCATCAAAATAAGCCCAAGCGCCACTCTTTATCAATTTGTTCCTGACCAACCTACCTTAGTGATTCCCCTTGACATACCCATCAAAATAACCCTGAGCACCACTCTTTATCAATTTGTTCTTGACCAGCCTACCTTTATGGCTTCCCTAATTCTAACATGATTGGATCTCTAAGCATATATATATATATATATATATATATATATATATATATATGTCCAATCATATAGTATCTCTCATTTTCATTGCTAAAAGTTCAACTTGTTTCCAATCTTACCTCCATGTTGTATTTAATTATGTATAAGCTACCTGATACAGAAATAATGGGCCCTCCCTATGGAGAATCTTCATCAATCCTTCGAACAATTTGAAACCTTCACTGCAACCAACCCAAGGATTTATGCCAATCCTCAATCTCATCCCAGTCTCTAACCTCCAAATAAACCATTGTCTATTAATGGGGGGGCCATTGGATCCATTGTCTTTCCAAATAACTGGAGCATTATGGCATTTTTTGCTAGGAGATTTAATCCACTCTTCCACACAATCTGGATATACATATTTTTGAATGATAACACCATAAATCCTTTCCTCCAACTGAACGACAAACACACTACAATGCTAGTGCTTTGCTAAAGGAATGAATATTTTGCAATCCCCACCCACTTACAGCAAAGCTACACCATGTCATTTTGCTAATGCAATCCTTTTCTTCAACCTTGGTCCATACCACAAAAATATGTAATTTAATTACCTAGTTTTTTCTCAAAATCCTTAGAAACAAACATTAAAACATCCATTAGATAGGCATAGCCTCCATTAAAAAAATTGACTCAAATGATAAACTTTACCAGAAAAATAAATGATTGTAAAAAAATTTGACTTTACTAAATGGTTATAAAAAAAAGGTAAGTCACCATAAACTTTATAAACTTTACTAAATGATTATTGTTTATCACAATAAAAGTCACCACCCATTTAGTAAAGTTTTATAAAAATATCAAGGGAAAAATTACCACAGCCTCACTAATATCTCCTTTACAGCTGGAAAAATGTCAACACAAGATCAACATCATCAACATCATATATCACATCACGATATACTTATTTCTCAAAAACAAAAGAAAACACATCACATCAACATCAAGATATTCTTATTTCTCTTAAAACCAATGAAAACATATCACAACCTCACATACATCTCTTTTATGGTGGAAAGATATTACAACGCATGCACTAATACAAAGCTTTCAAAAATCGCATCAAATCAAACTCAAGACGTTCTTATTTCTCAAGAAACCAAATTATCGAATTTATAAATTCCAATCTAAGACATTGATATTTTTGAAAAGGGCTAAAAACAGACATTCGATGTATAAGATTTATATTTTTTTGAAAGGGCTAAATACGCAGATATCGATGAGATAAAAGTGCGGTTAGTGGAGTCCAATTTATTTGTATTGACAAGAGCATAATATTCCCAAAATAAATCCGTGTTACGGGTCGAGTAAATGTATGATTTAAATACAATTTATTAGAATCGTTCATACAAATTTTTTACCATTAAATATCATATTTTTCTCAAGTTGGGCCTTTGTTCCTATTTAATATAATTAGTTATAGTTATAACTTATATGTCAATTTGATAAATAAGTAAATAAAACCTAGTTGTATAAATAGTGTCAATTCAAAATTTAATTAATTAATTATATATATATATATATATATATATATGGCAGAACGTCTTTCAGACGCTAAATGTCACTTGCGTAGTGGGAAACCAGAAGCCGCTTATATGAAATTATAAATATTCCATAAAATGCAGTCTTGCGTTCTCAAAACATTAAAACATGGATTAGTTTCGGCATTATCAAATCTAACGTTGCCCTTTTATCCCATGTGATTGTTTTCAAATGACCAACACACCTAATTAATATGGGTATCGTGTGTGAAATTTGGGATAAACCTTTATCAGCTTATTGAGGAATAGCAGAGATTCTCACTTTAAATCAGGGAATAGCAGATATTTTCACTTCAAAAAGAATAATCATTTAATCTTAGTGTTTATTTAGTATATATGATGAGTGGCATACCATATGTCAGAATGGTCTAACTTGTAGAAGCCAGTTTTTTATTGAAATTGAATATCATCATGATTTTTTTATTTGTCAAGGTTGGTTCTTACAACTATGTTCAACTCCTTTCATCGTTTGCATTTAAAATTAAGGTGGTGTAGGCAGTCGCCAATCATTCTGATATTCAATATCTGTCTCTTGGATACAGGTTAACAGAGTATTTGAAAACACTTGAGCCAAAACTAAATGGTTCTGCATTCACTCGTATGCTAATCTTACATTCCTAGCTTCTTAAGGAGTTTTACGGGTTGCATCCTCAATTTCTGTTTGTTCATTTAGTGTTGACTTGTCTATTATAATGGAAAGAGTTTAATTCATTCTATCATTTGTTATTTGTTTCCACATTCAAAAGTAAGACCTGCTTTTCTACAGAATTTAGCAGTTCACGATATGGGTCTCCCAGCACACGTTTCTGACATTAGTGGAGCTCGTTTAGAATGCTACCGAGACTACTTAATTAACTTCGGTCTCTCAATTCCATTTTAGCAGTTTAACAAAATGACATGGCATTGCAATGTTCATGTAGCATAAGCACCATCTTTTAGCAGTTGGATAGATGTGTCACATAGGTGAGCATTTTCTGCCCTGTGGCACTGGAACAGAACCACCACGGTTCATCCAAGGGAGACTGATGATGGATAACCTCTTTGCTATTTGGAAGGCATGCAATGATCCAGAGTACACTGCAATAGGTGAATGAAAATATATTTAAAAAAATAGAGAATTTTCTTACAAATGTAAACAGAAATCATGTTAGAACAAAGCATGACGAGGTCAGAACATCCACAAAGCTAAAAGACGCCGCTCCCAACCCCCCGTCCTATAAATTCAGAAAATTAGACCTTGGTTGACTACCAGTCGAAGTTACACAAAGCAAAAATCAAAGGCCTGAGATAAACTGATCATCAAAGACTTCAGTAGCCAATTATGTCAGGGCCAGTGTTCTCACACACTTTCCATTTTATAAACGCAACTAACCATCAATGACGTCATAAGCAGAACATACTCCTTGATTGCAAAATTGAAAATAACACAAAAATAAGGTTACTTTAAAATAAGCACAAGGGAGACATAAAGCACATGAGTCTCCCACCAGTTATCATTACTCCGAACTTCTAAACCCTTGCATTAGTATTGATTCATCTAACCAAGTTACTATTAATGTCACATATTGCATCTAAAATGGTGTATCCATGCTCACAGGTACCCCGGTCCCTATGTCTTACACATGAAACAACCGTTTGTGAGACAAGTGCAGTGGGAAAAAAATGGGAAGTATCACAAAACCAAAATAACTACACTAATCCCTTATACACGGAGGACAGCTCAGTGTAACTATGCAAAAAGAAACTTGATTGATTATACCATGGAATACCATAAAGCTGTCTTCTACATGGGCAAGAGTACTCAAAACACATCTGAGACCAAAGTTCCGTACCACCTTCAATATGGGTCTGTCCAGTAGAGCCTAGCAGTTTCTACCATCAATATCTATCCCAGAAGCTAGATACAACATTCCCATTTCATGACGAAGATATGAGATAGAGTGAATCTAATATCCCTGCTATTGGAATAGGAGAGAATAATTTCAATTTGTTGCTGCTACAGCAGATTTCTGTGATGGGCCAGTTGCTTGGTTGTAAACCATTTCATCACTTCTTCTACCACGTCCTCTTCCACTGTTGTTTCTAGGATAGTAATTGCCTTGGTCATAGTACTGTCCACGACCACCAGAGTAACTACCACCCCTTCCAGTACGACCTCCCCGCCCATTCATGTAACCTCTCCCTCTGCCGCTTCCATATCCCATTCCACGTCCACCTCTCTGCCCCTGATAACCCCTTGACATTCCACCATTCTGGGAATAGTACTGCTGCTGATCCCTACGCTGGTATTCTGACTGGCGTTGATGTACCTCAGGCTCCAGGTCCAGCTCTTGGTGCCCCTCAGGCACAACCTGTTGCTGTTTTTGATGTGGCACTTGAGGGTGAGAAGGCAACTGCTCAGCATGAGACTCGTGATCTAACGTAGGACTAGGATTCTTGGGACTCTGACTGATGTCACTCTACATTATGCAGAAAAAAGGTAACAAGATGAGCTTCATTATACTAGGAAGGAATGCCACTCAATTCTTGATATACTCCCACAGAAGAAAAGTTAGCCAGGTGCCTAAAATATGTTTGTGTGTGTTCATATGTGATGTGTGCATAGAGAAATGTTTAAACTTTAACCTGTAAACAATCCACGTCCCTTAAATTTACCTGTGAAACTTCAAAAGAAGAGCCGTTTTCTGTCACATATTGTGAAGAGGTGTTCTCTTCTCCAACAGAATTCAATTGATCCCCACCACCAGCTGAAGTACCAGAGTATTCTTCTGTTTCATACAATTTCTGCTCTGTGCCACTATGGTCCTGCACAAGTTGGTCAATTTCACTAATTTCAATAACAAAGTAGCCAATACATGTTTACCTTTTAGGTAAAAATTTGCATGATAAGAACTTGTCATAATCATAATGAATAGCAATTTCACTGTGATAATGAATACAACAGAATAGAAAGACTAAACTTTTGGATAATACAAAGTTTGACTTCAAAGAGAAAACCGTGATGATCTAACTTATTATGAATCAGGTGTGCATGTCTACTGAAAGATAACAGCAAAATAAACTTCAACAGCAATGTGCATCCTTCCTCGGGGTCAGCACATGTTATTACAATAATAATCAAATTATGTTTGACAAGCAATAACAGAGAAACAATTCAATGAATTCTTTCTACAGTGTATATTTCTTACAGCATATGTATAAAATAAAAACAATTAGAACAAGGAAATTTAGGTTTAAATAAGAATGGCCAAATCCAAGCAGTTTACTTTAGTAATGGTAGCAAATAATTGTCACTATAAGATAATATTGAACTGCAATAAAGAAATGCAAACGGGAATTCATTTATATTGGCCAACCCATAATTGGGCACGTATGCAGTCTACAAACCCCCCAAGGACAGCAACACTGTTAAAGAACTAGGACCATCTCTATGTGCATACAAATCCTGTGCCAGCAAGAACATGTTAAGTTAGATGAGCATGAAGAAAAGAAACAATAAAAACATCAAAATATGCATCTTTGCAAAAGAAACCTCTGGGGTGCATCAAAATGTATCAAGCCATGTATCTGAACCTGCTAATCAGAACCAAAGTGGTTTTATCAAGAGGTCTTCCTATGGAAGATATGAGTTTATCTTGCTCCTCTGATTCTAATATCTTAATGAAAATGTCAGCAAGTTATATTTTCTTGACCCAAAATAAATGATAATGATTCTATTAAATCCCTTCCTTTATCAACTCAAAAGTTTAATGAGATTTTCTTGCAGCTTGTAAGGAAGCTAGGAAAGAGGGTTGGGGCTCCTGATGGGAAAATATGATTATCCGGGTTTTAATGAATTTGAAAGGTGTTGAAGACAGAGGATGCAAGAATAAAAAAAAGCACACTCCAGAATTAAGAAAATCCTTGAAAGATATAATAAAAAAAGTGACAAATTCATCATAAATCAAGGCATAATGATTAAGAATTTACATAGAAGAGCAGATTCATGATAAACAAACTTTGAAGTAACAATCATTCGTTATCTTTGGGGTCTTGGACTTTGTGTAGTACTTTTAATGTGGCATTTCTATGTAGAAACAGATTCATCGTAAATCAAGATAGAATGACTAAGAATTTACAAAGAGGAGCAGATTCATGATAAACAAAGTAACAATCATCCGCTAACTTTGGGGCCTTGGACTGTGTAGTGCTTTTAATGTGGCATTTCTATAACATTGTGTTCTAAAATGTTTCGCATTCAGGTTTTTTTCATGGTTAGATATTACTTGTATTAGAAGACATTGCCTAAATTACATAAGTACATCATCCTAAATTTACACCATTTTGTCCTCTCCTCTACGATCTGGAATTTATATTGCAGACTGTAAATGAAGCACAAAGCCTATATTTTTTTATGAACACTTATAATTTGGGATTCTTTTTACTTTTTAATTTAAATTAGTGCTTGTGGGCTTCTTCCATTTATGCCATGGATGCTTTGCCATTAGAATTTCCAAGCTTCTTCCATCTCCCACATTTAGTTCAGTAGTCCTCAGGCCTCATCGTTTAACAATTTGGAAATATGGTCTTCCCTCCACTTTGAGTCTGCAAGATCACCTATTTTGCAATTCACTTCTGTAATTTTGACCCGAGCCATTTTAAAATCACCCCACTACATGACTTATCTAATGGAAGGAGATTTCAAGAGACGCCGCTGGAAATTGCAGCCACAATGAGAAGACTGATTAAAGCTCAAGAAGAGCACCATCAGCTGAATGCTGACATGTTGCAAAGTTTGACAGATATCCAACGGCGGATGAGCTCGGGGCGAAATCCAGCAAAACCAGAAGGTAGTAAGAGCAGTACCAAAAGAAGCAAAAGGTCTTTCCAGTAGATCTCCTGACTCGGAAGGATCCACTGAGGATTCTAGCTCTTCGTCTCACGAGGAAAAGAGAGAGAGACATTATAGAAACAGCTCACGGGCTGAGTTTAAGAAGGCAAGGCCACCTACCTTCAATGGTGGGACAAAGAACGGTCAAGAAGTTGAGGCTTGGCTTCTCGAGATCAGGAAGTATTTCCAAGTCCAGGACTATTCAGGAAATATGAAGGCTATAGTAGCCATCTTCAATTTAATTGGAAGGGCATCCATATGGTGGGAGCACTTCAGGCAAGTGAAGATTAATGAAAGGAAAATTGTGTGGAAACAATTCCAGAAGTATTTCAAGCAGAAATACCTCTCTAACAGGTACTATGATGACAAGATCAAAGAATTTCATGAGTTGAGATTGAGATAGCAGACCATGGAAGAGTATGCAAACAAGTTCTTGGAGCTATTGAGATATGTCAGGTACATCAAGGATGAGAAAGTGAAAATCCAACGTTTCCTGAGTGGATTGCCTTAGTCTTACAAAGACAGAATTGAGTTTTATGAGCTTAGAGCTCTAGAAGAAGCAATAAGAAAAGCTAAGTATTGCTATGAGCAAAGCAAAAGAAAACCTAACTATCAGAAGACTTGGAAGGACAAGAAGAATGAGAAGTCTGACCAAAAAAAGAAACGTTTTAAACCTTTTAACTTCAGGAATCAACAGAAGCAACCCTCCCAAGCTGAGAAGCAGTCAGCTAGATTGGTGGAAGAAAAGCCAAGAGATCCACAGCAAATCAGAGAACCACTACAATGTTGGAGATGTAGAGGACCCCACATGCACAAGTACTGTCCACTTGAGAATGAGAATGCAATGTCAGCTTACAACCTCCAAGACGAAGAAACAGTGGGCCAAGTAGCGAGGGTCGTCACTAGGACTTACGCAACGCTGGAGGACAGCCAGGCAGACCACCAGTCGACTGTGGTTGAAGTTGCAGGTAAGATTGTTGAGCAATCTATTTCTATTTTGATTGACCTTGGTTCTACCCAAAGTTACATTGCTCCTAGAGTAGTGGAGATTTGTGCTTTCAAGAAAGTAGGGCATAGCAAATCGTGGTTAGTCCAGCTAGCCACTGTAACCAAGAGAAAGGTTAGTAAAGTGGTAGAGAAATGTCCATTGGTGATGAATGGATGGGTTACTTGTGTAGATCTAGATGTTCTACCCCTTGGTTCCTATGATGTTCTCATTGAAATGGATTGGTTGGAAGCTCACAGGGTAAAGCTTGACTGTTACCATAACACTTTTGAATGCATGGATGAGACAGATTTCAGCAATGCAATTGAAAATATTTTGTAGAAAGGGTTGCCAGTTGTATGCAGCTCATATTGTGGAGGCAGCAGAGAATGAAACTATTAGGTTGGAGGACTATCAAGTATTGCAAGAATTCAGGGATGTGTTTCCCAGTGTTCCACGGGGACGCGCCTCCCAGGGTCGGGGGCTCGCCCGCTATGCTTCCCACGCCCCGGGGGCTGGGGGGCTCCATTGGAAACGTTTCCCAACGCCCCCCTTTCTGCGAAACTTGGGGAAACGCGGGTCTAGGAGTTTCCCGGATTGGGGGGCTCCCACACGCCCCTCCTGAAAATGGGGGGCTCCGACAGGCCCCCACTGCCCTCGATTTTTTAATTTTTTTTACTTAAAAAAGAAAAGGTTCATCTTAAATTTTAGGCTTTTACACTAAATGGTCATTTTAAAACAAAATAGAAACAAATAAAAAGAAACAAACATCGATATGATATGCTTGGCTATAACGATTACATTAAATTACACTAAACTCTTCGGGAAAATAAGCATGCTAGTATGCAAATGGTGATGGGATGAGGAATTGATATGTTTATATGTTGGGGTTCATAATTTTATTATTTTTCTTTTTTTTATAATTTTAGAGACCAACCCCCCTATGTTAGGGACCCCGACGCCTCCCCGACCCCCCGTCCCCCAAAATACCCCAAAATTTTGGGGTGTCTCTACACGTCCCCAATGTGCGTTTCCCCGCTCCCACGCCCCCCCGTCCTGGAAACTTGGTGGAACACTGGTGTTTCCTCATGAGATTCTAGGGCTTCCTCCAAAGAGGGACATTGATTTCACGATTGAACTTGTGCCAGAAGCAGCACGAGTGTCCAAGACACCCTACAGAATGAGTACTCCAGAAATGTTAGAGCTGAAGATGCAGCTGCAAGAGTTGTTAAAGAAAAAGTATATCAAGCCGAGTGTGTCTCCTTGGGGAGCACCAATTCTGTTTGTAAAGAAGAAAGATGGTACCGTGAAGAACAAGTATCCTTTGCCTAGGATTGATGACCTCTTTGATCAAATGAGAGCAGCAAAGGTATTTTCCAAGATTGACTTGAGGTCGGGTTACCATCAAGTGAGAATCAAGGATGAAGACATTCATAAGACAGCCTTCAAAACATGGTATGGCATTAAGAGTTTGTGGTGGTACCATTTGGCCTCACAAATGCACCAGCTACATTTATGTGCCTTATGAATAGTGTCTTCAGCAAGTATTTGGACAAGTTTGTTCTTGTTTTCCTTGATGACATTCTTGTTTATTCTAAGAATGAGGAAGAACATGAAGAGCAATTGAGATTGACATTGCAATTGCTTAGGGAGCATCGATTGTATGCAAAGTTAAGCAAGTGTGACTTCTATAGAGATAGAATTAAGTACTTGGGTCACATTATCTCAGAAGAGGAAATATTTGTGGACCCTGACAAGATTGAAGCTATTATGAATTGGCCTACTCCAAAAAATGTGGCAGATGTGAGATCTTTTATGGGACTTGCAGGATACTACAAGAGATTCATTGAAGGATACTCCAAGGTTGCACATGCCATTACTTCTTTGCAAAATAAGGGTATAAAATTTGAATGGATAGTGAGGTGTGAAAAAAGCTTCCAATAGTTGAAGAATCTTCTCACAAGTGCATCAGTTTTGAAAGTTGCAGACCCAAAGAAAGATTTTGTGGTATGTACTAATGCATGTGGTCAAAGGCTTGGAGGAGTCCTTATGCAAGACAGCCACGTGATATGTTATGAGTCAAGAAAGTTGAAGGAACATGAGAAGAACTATGCTACTCATGATCTAGAACTTGCAGCCATAGTACATGCTCTCAGGATGTGGAGGCATTACCTGATGGGCAGGATATTTGAGCTAAGGACAAACGATCGTGGTCTGAAGTATTTGTTTGATCAACCTACTCTGAATGCTAGGCAAGCTAGATGGCTGGAGTTTTTATGTGAGTTTGATTTTGAGATCAAACACATAAAGGGGAAAGAGAATAAGGTAGCTAATGCGCACAACAAGAAGGTGCAGGGAATGCATGTGGCATTCGTTAGTGTTTGCCAATCGAAGTTGAGATAGCAGATTGTTGATCATGTTCCAGAAGACGAGTTGTATGTGCATGTCTAGGACAAGTTGCTGCAGCAAAGTCTTAAGAAGAGGTATGGGGATATAAATTGGAAGATGGACTTCTTACCTATAAGAACAGAATTTCATTCCAAATGTAGCAGATTTGAGGAGAGTGGTTATGGATGAGATCCATCCAGCTCCATATTCTGGTCACCCAAGATATCAGAAGACAATTGCTACAGCCAAAAAGCAGTACTTTTGGCCAGGAATGAAAAAGGACATGGCTGAATACATTTCTAGGTGCATGAAATGTCTGCAGGTGAAGGTTGAGCATCAACACCCAACAGGTTTGTTGCAGCCTTTGCCAATTCTGGAATGGAAATGGGAAGTTTTTTCCATGGATTTCATTACAGGATTGCCAATGACTTGGAGACAACATGATTCCATCATGGTTGTGGTGGACAAGCTGACAAAGGCAACCCATTTTATACCGGTTAAGTCTACGCATAAGACTGATGACATTGCAAAAATCTTCATGAAGAAGATTTTCAAATTTCATGGATTGCCAAAGGCAATAGTCTCTGACAGAGATGTCAAGTTCGCTTCCAATCTTTGGAAGGGATTGTTTGCAGATTTGGGTACAAAACTAGACTTCAGCACCGCATACCATTCTCAGACTGATGGACAGACAGAGAGAGTTAACCAAGTGCTTGAAGACATGCTTTGCATGTATGTGATGGACAAACCGACCAAGTGGGAAGATTATTTACACTTGGTAGAGTTTGCTTATAACAATGGACAGCAAGCATCCTTAGGGAAGAGTCCATATGAAGCTTTGTATGGCAGTAGGTGTAAGACACCAATGACTTGGGATAATCCAATGAACAGAGTTGTGATTGGTCCAGAATTGCTCAAGGAGATGGAGCAGGAGGTTGTAAAGATCAGGCAGAATCTAAAAGCAACCCAGGACAAACAAAAAAGCTATGCTGATAAGCATAGGGTGAACAAAGAGTTCAGTATTGGGGATCATGTTTACCTCAAAGTGAGGGCAAAGAAGAGTTCCTTGAAACTTGGAGGTTGTGCCAAGTTGTCACCCAAATATTGTGGGCCATTTGAAGTGTTTGAAAAGATAGGGCCAATTGCATATAGACTTGCATTGCCTGCTAGACTAGAGCTCATAATGTTTTTCATGTTTCTTTGCTTAAGAAATATATACATGACCCTAACCATGTGATAAATTGGGATGTGATTAAGGTGGAACTCGAGGGAGAGTTCCGAATCGAGCCAATGTGCATCCTCGACAGGAAGGTCGCCATGCTCCAGACCGAACCATAGGACAGGTAAAGGTGCAGTGGGAGCACAACAGTCTTGAAGAGGCTACATGGGAAGCTAGAGGATGCCCTGCAATTGGCACATTCGTTGTTGTTCGAATCTGCAGAGCACTGAGGACAATGCTATTGAAGGGGGAGGGGAATGTAACACCCCGGTTCTGACCCTGTTTGCATTAATGTATATGATGTAAATATTATATGAAAACATGACAAGGAGCTCAAGGCCAAGGCCCTGTCATTGACTAATGTTTGGTATATAGGCGATCATGGTTGATGCCTATGGTTTATGTGCTAAGGCAAGCACGTTTGTAAACATCATGTAAATATGCAAATTAACGAAAAACCCACAGCCAGCTATGTCAATGCAACGAAAAATGAGATGGGGGCATGATTTTCCTAAGGATAAGGGGGTGGGAATGTTAACCTTGAACCTGTTTGAGAAAAAGCCATGTGTCATGGGGAGAACCCATCAAAACTGTCAACTACCCTTTTTCTTGTCTTTTCTTCCCAACCATTTATTTCTGACAGAATGTGGTTGAGGTAGTTATTGCATGGAAGAGGGGAAGAGTATGGGGAAATTCAAATTGGGCAGAGCACCCAATTTTGAAAGTCATGTTTTGCTTGGATGGACAAGAAAACACCAGAACCATATGCCAGTTTGACTCACGCGTTCACGTTTTCGTTTTACTCTCACGTTTTGGGAGCTGCAAGGCGTTCTTGCTCATTCACCATCTTCATTCTCCATTCACGAGGAAGCTCTTCAGCAGCTGAGTTCTTCCTATGTGTGTATCCTTATCATTCTGTAAGTTGTTTCCCTTGGCGAGACTGTGATTGTTGTGTTGCAGTGTTATCTTGAACCACAGAGTGTATGAGACCCTGCTCTACTCGTATTCCAGAGAAAAGCCTGTGTTGTGGAGTCTCCCTGTGGTGGTTGTTTTGTGCACCCTGGTTCGGGTCTGAACTATGTACAAGCCTTAGGAATGGGAGAGATGTAGAATGTGCTTGATAAACCTAGTGTGGAACCTCACAAATAGACGAGTGGCTCGTAAATCTGCTATGCACATCTTGAAGAGCACTGGAAGGGAACGTGTAGCCTGAGGGACTGTGGAGCAGAGAAGGGGACACTTCCTTGTGTTGGGTGTGTAGGCAGTGGGGAAGCCAGGCCAGATAGGTCTTGTGAAGGTGTTCTTAGCTCTGTAGATGAGCTCACTAGCTTAGCAGTTCTTCCTGCCCATTGCCTTAGAAGCCCAATAAACCCAGTTAGAAAGATGGCTTGGCTGTGTCTTGTTGAGTTTGACCTTGTGAGTAACCTTTGGCTGAACAGTCTAATAAAACCAACTATGAATGTTGGCTTGGCTAGGTAGCCCAATAAACCCAGCAGTGAGATGGCTTGACTGTGTACAATCTAATAAACCCATTTGTTGGCTTGGTTGGTCCTCAAGGTGAATGTTGGCTTGATTGTGAACAGTCTGTGAAACCCAACTATGAGATGGCTTGGTTGAGTGGCCTGTGAAACCCATATGTTGGTTCGTTTCCCTTGCAACCTGATAAACCCAATTGTGTTGGCTAGGTTGAGTTTTATTGCACCCTTGGCTATGTATGAGTCTGCTAGTGTTCCCTTATTCCTTGAGGAAATCATGCCCAGCTCGAGGGTGGCAATGTTGCTAAGATAATGATGAGCACACTGGCCTATGGTTGGGTGGAACGTTGCAACGACATAGCTGGTTGCGAGACAAGTTCTTCTCAAAATAAGTACTTTTGTCTATGTTAATCTTTGCAATTGTATTTCTTGCACTGTGATTGCTTGATGAAATGTGATGAACATGTTGATGTGTTGAAGTGATGCATTGTTGAATGTTCCCTTCAATAACTGCAATTATAGCCATCTATGTATGTTTCCCTTAATGCATTTTAAACTAAGTTGTAGGGTTAGATTTGGTCAGATTGGTGATGGCCTAAATGATCAAATTGATCCAAGACTTCAATGAAAAAGTTGAGTTTCCTGCTAAAAATCTTCCTTTCCGCAATCTGCGAGATGTAGGATTTCAGGATGCGGGATGTCGGTCCCGAGATCTTGGTTTCCACAATTTTCCCTTCCGCAACTTCATTTCTGCAACTTGCGGGATGCGAAGGCGAGATGAAATTTCGAGAATTACGGCGTTTCGCAGTTTTTCATTCTGCAACGATTCTTCCAATGCGGGATCACGACGTCGCGATTTTCACAATTCCCAATCCCACAATCCAAGTTTTTCACGCCGCCGATTCGAGATGATTCTCCGTCGTTGATCTGTTTCCAATGCGGGATGCAGGTTGCAAGAAGTGAGAATGCAATTTTCGTAACTTTTTGATCCCGCAACTTAGGCTTTCCGCACCGTAGATTTTTGCGAGTGGATTTTGAGCTGTCGATTTGGTTCCAGTTGTGGGACCGTTTGTGATCGTTGATTTCCGTCGTGTTTTCTCTCCGCCGTCCAATCTCTTCTGAGACCTATCCTTGCAGATTGTCGAACTACTCGATGGAAGAAGCTTAGAACCACATGGTTGGCACAACCATTTGGAGCTCGTTCGAACTGCTCAATGGAAGAAGCTTAGAACCACAGTGACCGTGCAACAGTGAATGAAATGAAGTTGAGGTAGAAAAAGAATGCAATGGTAAGGTCCACCTCTTCTTGTGCCTCTTATTGAAAAATCTTGTCCATTGGACCACTTGTAGTTGGCCTCTCTATCTTTCTTGTGAAGTGTTGTCGCCTTTCACCCACATGGGTTACGTAGCAGAAATCTTCAAGCCACTCGATGTGTCCTTGGGGACAAGCCTCGAGTCAAGGTTGTCACCTTGTTCTTGACTCCTCCGTTTAGGCTCAACTCCTAACGAAGCCAAGGGGGGTAGACCCTATTAAGTTACTAAGGCAAAATTATTTAGTATGATGATGGCATTAAAGAGTAAGTTTTTTAGGAGTTTAGATTTAACAATTGTAAACAACAAATAACATGATGAGATAATCACAAGCACGAAAATGACACCCAATCACATATAGATTGAAAAAAATAAACAGTTGACCAATGCCTTGAAAATGGAATCGAAAAACAATTAAGAGTGCTTGCAAGTGCTGGAATGAATGTTGTGCAATTGTATGTTGGTTAATTTTAAATTAATGTAAGAAGATGAGTAATTTAACTTAGGCGAGGGGACTCCAGATATACCCCAGGGGTGCTTGAAGTATGTCCAAAAACTAAATCGTCACGACTACCGACAAGGAATGTGGGTTGAATGGAGTCTCTGACGCTGTTGTTCATAATGCACCTGAAGGTGTAACAGAGATCGGCACCCCAAGGTCACTTTTCAGGAGTTCCCGCTTCCTTTGGGTATTTTGCCACCGTAATGGTTTGATCGAGGCGTTGGATTTTCGCCTGATGGTTTGTCAATTTGGGGAGAGTGAATCCTAATTATTCTAGTCACTCAAGTGCTTTTGATGCAATTTAACAGATCGGACGAACCGCACCAAGTACAGAAGCATACCCACTGGAGTCTTTGTTATTTAAATTTTTAGTAAATTTTAAAAGAGGTGTTCTTGTTAAAAAGAAAACCTTCCAAGAACCTCTTTCGGTCCAAGTGGACCTCAATCGCGGAATCAAGGAGGGGTTAATTTTATTATGATTACTAAAACAAATGATGATAGCAGATGAAGCATAAACAGATAAAGCAAACCACAATTTTCTAATTAGATTACCACAACCCTTTCTTCACCTTTCAACTCAAAAGGAGGCTCGTGGGGTAAGTATTAAAATTACTTTGAAACAACCAGATATGGAATATGGCAAATGATTATAAGTCAAAGTATACTATCCTACAGATTAAAACTACACTAGATTGAAAAAAGATCAACAAAAAGTAAAAAATGACACAGACGCAAATCCCCCCAGGGGGGATGGTGAACAAGACCGAAAGAGCCTATTCGAAGAGGTTCTTTTTTTATTAACAGCAATTACAATATCAAAAAACTAAAAATGATCTACTTTGTCCTTATACAGAATGAGACCCAAGGTTTACAAATTGCAAAATTTTGAAATTTTTCAAAGAGTTTCTTCTTTTATTAACAGCAATTACAATATCAGAAAACTAAAAATGATCTATTTTGTCCTTGTACAGAATGAGACTCAAGGTTTACAAATTGCAAAATTTTGAAATTTTTGGAAGACCCCTTGGGCGGTTTCGAATGGTCCAAAATTGCTTTTCGTACAACGCCTCCTCTTTTCTGTTACACCTGCTAAAAACCAACAAGCTTATCAGAGTTAAATATGCCCAATGTTGAAAAAACTGAGATTTACTGCTTGCTGGTTTAAATGAACAATTTGTGTTTTTCACTTCAGCTGGTTTTGCATAGGCTTGAAGCTACTTAAAATTTTGCCGAACAATTTTAAACACACAGTAAAAATTACTAATAGGCTGAAAACAAATGCATGCACACCATAAAAATTTACTCAGAGATTTTTGGCTAATCAGCCCTGGAAAAACCCCCACGGGGAAACCCAGTCAGAGAGGAGAGATTTTTAATTAATTCTTCAGCAATGTACAGGACAGAAAAATAGTGGAAAATACAACTTATCTCCACCGACAAACTTCTTCACAAAGTCTGGAAAATTTTGTGCTCAGCAAACCAGCCAACACCCTTTTCTTTTTCTGTGCAAAAATCAGATGCAAATGTACAGCACCAGCAGGCCGTACATCTCCCTCGAAAACAGTGCCAACAAACAGGCCGTACAGCAACAAAAACAGGCCGTACTTCTTCCTCGAAATTCGTGCCAAAATGCAGACCGTACACTGATAAACCAGGCTGTACTTTCCTCGAAAAACGAGCAGCAATAAATGAACCTGTACCTACAGGCCGTACATCGAATTTCTGGGCATTTAATGCAGACCGTACGATGCAATAAATGCAGGCCGTACTTCCCTCGATTCCTGTGC
>LPNX010293568.1:0-17890 GCA_001517045.1 Pseudotsuga menziesii
TGATACTCTATGATCAGTTAGGAATGGAATTGTAACAACTTCCTAGTGGTGTAGGAAATTAGTTACAAACTCTAATTTACGCTGGTCATTTTGTTATTGATCTGTTGGGAGCAGACTTATTGTTTAAAATCTATATATTGGTGTCTTTTGATGAGATGGGGGTTGGATCCCATCAAGTGAGTTGCTGGTTTGGAAAGACATATCTGTTTTGAGAAATAAAGTGAATGCATGAGAAGTTTCCTGTCAAAGATTCATGTGTCATTGATGTTGCAGTCTGTGCCATTTCCTTTATGTGCTTGTTATTTCCTTTGTGTAACACCCCATTTTGTTCTTCCTTCGTATCTGGAATGCAGTGTTGAATGAGTAGAATTCATATGTTTATGCTCTATTCATTATTTCAGATATTATATGATTTTTCTGCTAAAGTCGATATGGAATTCGTTTCAGACGCTCTTTATTGATGGATTGTTTCCTCATCTCTTCCATTTCACCCAGATCAAACTTAATGACTGTAATGATGTGATTATCTTTCCTTTGGTAGTTCTCGTGTATGTATCTTTATGATCTTTTACCTGTATATGACTCCATGCCCAATGGATATGTGAATGGTTCAGCCAAATGAATGAATGCTTAAATATTGTTTATCATTTGATTTTGTGAGATTTGTGTTGAGAGATCCCTCTCTGGGAGAGAAATATTAATATCTTCCTAAAGTGGTTTTGCTGTTACCTCGGGGTGTGCTTCCTACAACCTGAGTACATTCCGAGTGCTAACAGGGAGAAGCTATACTTACGCCATGTGTGTGATTTCATCGGTTGTTCTTCGAGTGGTGGTTTTTTCACATGAAGGGAATTTAGTTACTATTAGCCAACTCAGTTTCACTCGGAGGGGCCTTTTGGAAACTAAAGAGTCCACTGTACCTTTGGTTGATCAGACTAAACCAACTAATGAGAGCTTGGGGGTTGGAATGTATTCATCGTTAATGGGCACATTTGATATCCTAGCCCCAATAAATTATCTAGGTTATACGAGTGTATGGAAGTCTATCACAACTATTGTCAATAGAACTAATCCTTGGGTCCTTCCTTCCCTTTATGAACCTCAAGCTCCCTTATCTGCAATGGAAGTTGCTTATCAGGCTGTTGTTGACACCACTGTTGATTCTATCGCGAATCCTTCTACAGTCTCAGAGGAGTCAGAAAAATCTTATCTTCTTGCTTTGGAAGAGAACTCTTTATATTTGTATGACTTCTTAGACATGGTTTTTCCTTCGGATGAATCCATTTTGGAAGCCATGAGTGGGAGAGATAAGATTTGCAAATATCTTCACCACAAATCCGACTTTCTTCTGGAACTAAGTAGAATTGAAAACCAATAATTCCATATGAGACTGGTGGAATATGTTGATTTACTGATTAATCCTTTTCTAACATCTCTATTACCATTCCTATCAACATCTTTGCAAACCCCAACATCGTCGAAAACATGCATATCGGTGCAAACTGCTCTCCGAAAAATATTTCTATATATACCGCCTTATTTAAGGAGCTTCGCGACGTGTTTTCCTGGTCATATGAGGAGATGCCATGCATTGATCCATTGATTGGAGAGCACAAAATTCGAACCTACCCTGATGCTAAACTAGTTCGACAAAATATTTGACTTGTTAATCCGCGTAAAGCGACAGCCGTTAAGTCTGAAGTGGAAAAGTTGTTGAAAGCTGGGTTTATCTACCCGATTTCTCTGATAGAATGGGCATCCAATCCCATTCCTATTGATAAGAAAAAAAGGACAATACGTGTGTGCACTAACTTTCATGACCTAAATAAAGCGTGTCCCAAGGATAATCACCCCACGCCCTTTATCGATTAAATCATTGATGCTAGTGCAGGCAGTGAAGTTTTTTCATTTATGGATGGTTTTTATGGATACAATCAAATCCAAATTAAGCCGGAATACCAACACAAAATGATTTTTATTTTTCCATGGGTTACCTTCGTGTACAAGAAAATTCCCTTTGGTTTGAAGAATGTCAGGGATACCTTTCAATGGGAAATGAACTTTTCCTTCCATGACATTAAGATTATTGTCAAGCCGTACTTACATGATCTGTCTACCCATTCTCGTAAGAGGTGGGACCATCCAAATCACTTTCACTTAATTTTTGAATGATGTATACATTTCAAAATACACTTGAATCCCCACAAGTATGTTTTATGCGTTGAGTCAGGGAGACTACTCGGGTTTATTGTGTCAAATGAAGGAATTTAGGTGTATCCTTTGAAAGTAGAGGCCATTGTAAATCTTCCTCCTCCTTGTTCTATCCGGCAACTTCAAAGTCTGCAAGGAAAATCTAATTTCCTTCGATGTTTTATAGTTAACTATTCCAAGATAACTAAGGGTTTCATGTGCTTGCTTAAGTAGGACACTCCATTTATATGGGATGGCATTGAAAAAGGCTTTGTTGTCGGCTCCCTTATTATGTCCAAAAAATTACTCTAAAGACTTTATATTGTATCTAGTTGCATCAAAGTCGACCATTAGGGTAGTATTGGTTCAAGAGGATGAAGGGATTCAAGAGCATGTTGTCTATTATCTCAGTCGTGCATTAGTTGGTCCCAAACTTAGATACTCCCAAATCGAGAAGTTAGCACTAGCATTTGTTTATGCTGTTCAGAGGTTGCATCACTACATCTTATTGAGGACAACCACAGTGGTGGCAGATGTCAATCATTTTCAATATGTTTTGTCTCGACGCACAATCGGTGGCAAATTCAACAAATGGATAGTCATTCTCCAGGGGTTTGACTTGGATTTTCAATCTGCTAAATCCAAAAAGACCTTAGTTTTTGTAGAGCTTATCTCAGAATTTCCTACGGAAGAAAGTGTAGTGGTGGAAAATGACTCATTTCCAGATAAGTATATCTTTCTGATTTCCACCTTTGATTCCTGGTACGGAGATATCCTTATATATCTCCAAATGTCATGTACCTCAATTTCAATAACAATTTATGTTTAAGAAAACATTATATTTTACTTTTATTGTAAATTTTATGGCTATTGACCATGTGGGGTCAAGGATGACTATAATTAATTATGTTGAATGTTTTATTAGTTAATAAATAAAAGATGACACAAATAGCTTAAGGAGGTTTTTGAATGAGTGTCCACTGACCCACTAGGAGGAATAGACTGGGGTGAGAGAAAACTGACACATAGCAGCATCCTCAACCACTTCTAGTTGTTGCAGGGGGCAACTTCCCTAATTGTGTGGTCATGTTCCCCAAGAAAGTGGAACAGAGCAGGTGGCTCATTAATTGAAAAAACTAACCAAAAAGACCTAGGCATGCATATATCTATCCATCGAATTTAGCAGGAGGTTATTCATTCTTTACCTTGTGAAATTTATGAAGTTGAGAAAGGAGCACAAGAGATTTGATGAGGGGAAAGTTAGAAGTGGTTTGAGTGTTAAGACTGTTTTCAGAACTAGTGCAGCTTGATAGCTGAGTTCTTTACTGCTGAGGATAGAAGTATTGTTGCTAAGTACTTCTGTTAAGTTGCAGGGGTATTTAATCCCATTTCTTCACACAGTGCTTTCATCCTAGTGGATCATTGGACAGGATCGGGGGTCCTAAGACAAGCAGTTGAGCTATCTTCAGGAAAAGGTTGGGTGGAACGGGCTCCTTGGGTTGTTTGTCTCTTCTACAAATTAGCAGGTTCCATTGTGTTATCTTATTTATTTATGTTTAAGAAAAATTACTAGACTGAAACAATCATGTTTAGATTTCCTATTAATGCTTAGATACTATGAATCTGCTAGTGAAATGCTTAAGTTGTCATTAATTAGGAAAGCTTACTTGTATATGATTATATGAATAAATGAACCTAGAATTAGAAATGATTGAATGATGAGTACAAATTTATTTTCTGCATTTTTCCACTCATATTACGATGAAGTACTCTAGTACAGAAGGATTGTTTAGCTGTAGATAGGAATGATTATACATGGATAAAATGAATTGAATGTGCTTTAACATTGGAATATTTTACTGTTATTTTAACTATGTATCATAATAACTCATTTCTAGAACTTAATCACTTATACAAAAACCTCTAAGATTTTTACTTAGAGTCCATCCTAATAAGCCTTTTGTCACACAGGTAGTAAACTGTATATGGTATAATACAAAAATATTTACTGTAATATAATCTAATTATTTATACTTTGTAAAGAAAAACTATTCAGTGTTTTATTACTACAAAACCTAAATCATAAATATATTACTCTTTTCATAATACAGTGCATGAATTAAAAACCTAGTAAATCAAATTGTAAAACAATCAGTATAACTCCAATTCTTCTTAACATTGTAAATTGTTCTTCTAAACCCTACTCTATTAATAAAAACCTTCATATCCATTCCAGAAACTATTATTAAATAGGACGGATTTCCATCTTTTCCTTATAAAAAGACAAACTATCATAATTTCATAATTGTTATACTAAAAATCGAAGTTATGAAGATAACATAAATATCAAAACTGTTTATTAAAAATAAAACCCTAGGATAAATCCTTTACATTATAGATTTTACATATACATTTCCAAACAATTAAATTTTACCATTGGCTTAAACTAATTCGCAGACATAGATTAATTTATAGACAAATTATTGTCTTAATAGGAATCTATTTTTACCAAGCGTAATTCATTCTATCACTGAAATTACAAGATGAACGCATATACTCGCACTTATTTACACTATGGGCTGTAAGATCTGCCCTTTATAAACAGATGGAATATAAACAATCTTTAATTTACCAAAAATTTATACAATACAGTCGCCACACAGTTTAACTCTTAAAACAAAAATGCATTAACATATGTGTGTCCACAAAAGGGTTGTAGTGATCGAGAAAAAGGATCAATAAGATTTCAAACAAAGTAATTACATTATTAACAAACAAATTCAAAAACCCTTGAACAATAATAATTTTACCCTAATCATTATTTACAAGAGTAGTAACTCACTGATGAAACCCTAAGATTTTTTCACTAAAGATGGACATACAACCTCCATCACTAAACCAAAACAAAACAACAAATTTTCCCTAAGTATTCTAAACACCGTAGTAACTAACCACAAGCCCCCCTTCAATAAGACAAGAAAATAACCATCAGAATCATACACGTGCTTGAAAATAAACAGTTGATCTGAATTCAGTAATTTTAACTCTATAACTTTCAAGATTGAAAATCAATATAGATTGAGTATTGTTAGTGGCATGTGTATTATAAGTTAGTAAATAATTATGTATCCTTTTAGTTACAATTAACAAAAGAGAATTAACGCTTAAGTTTCTCTTAATATCTTGTCTTGTAAACTATATGTTAAATAGACTAAAGTTAACCATTAAACTTGCATTCTGGATATGGTTTAGCATTTAATATCCCATAGAAAAATTTAAATTTTTATGAATTTTTTGGAATGTTACATATGGTATTAGAGCACACTTTCAGACACTAGGCCTGAAGTGGCTCAGCACATGTAAACAAAAAGTAAATAGAAAGTATGGATACTGATTTATGATTTTAAATGTTGTTGTACAGAATATTTTCTGAATTAGATTTGCAGGTATGGAAGGACTCGAAGAGTATGCTGAAGAGAGGTCCTCGTTAAATGAACAAAATATATTTGGAAAAGAACCTGCTAAGGAAGATATAACTTATAACTCATCTGAATTACCACAAACAGTTAAGGATCTAAAAACTGTAATGGAGACCATTAAAAAAGAAAACGAGAGAATCCTAAGAGCTCAGGAGGAGCTGAATCGAATACTGTCGAAAAAATTATATAACGAAGAAAATGATAAACAGATAGAATCTGACACTACGTCCTATCAACATAAGAGTAAAATGTCAAAATACTCTAAAATTGAAAGTAGTTCTTCTTCTGAAATTAATGGTAACTCATACTGAAGGAAACACCAGTATTATAGTGACAGTAGCGAGAGTAATTATCTCTCTAGAAAGAAGAAATACAAACCTTATGAATAGATTTCTGGAGAGTTCAAAAATATTAAACCACTAATTTTTAATGGGGAAAAATAAAAAGGAGAGGAAGTCAAAACCTGGCTGTCTGGAATGAAAAATTACTTTTAGATATATAATTACTCAAATCAAATAAAAGCAAGGATGGCAATATATAATTTAACTGGAAAAGCCGACATCTGGTGGCAGGACATAAAACGAGTTAAGGGCATAAAACGAGTTGAGGGCATAAAAGAGAAGAATATAAACTGGAGCACTTTTAAAAAGTATTTTAACAAGAAATTTTTGTCGGAGCAATATTACGAGGAACGAGCTAAATAATTTTATGACCTAAAAGTGGGAACCATGAATATGAAAGAGTTAAATAGTAGATTTTTAAGCTTACTGCGATATGTGCCTTATATTGTTGATGAAAAACCCAAGGTACCACGGTTTTTTAGCTCTTTACATTTTCATATTAATGACAGAATTGAATATGATAATCCCAAAACCCTTGAAGAGGCCATGCGAAAAGCAAATTTCTACTATGAGCAGAACCAAAAAAGGGAGAACATGCCAAACTAGAAAACAAAAAGGCCTAATAATAATTTTGATTCAAGGAAGAAAAATTTCACACCTAATCGAAATTTTGGGCATAATAACTCACGCAATTTTCCTAACAAAAATTTTCAAGGAAATAATATAAAAAGTAACTCACAGCAAAACCCTATTGTCACAAGAAATAAATAATTTACAAATAATCACAGTAACTATGTTAAAAATAACGAACGTAAGTAACTGATAAAGTGTTGGGAATGCTAGGGACCTCACTATGCATCAGTCTGTCCGAATAGAAAGAAGACCGTCAAGAACATTCATGTTGTGCAGGAAGAAACAATGGTTGGTGAATCTATGCAGCATTTAAAAACATACAGGATGAATATCAGACTTCCATGGTGGAAGTAGAAGGTATGTTGAACCATAAACCGATTTCTATTTTAATTGACCCGGGGGCTAGCCTAAGTTATGTCTCTCCCAGTTTAGTAGAGAAAAGTAAACTACCAGTAGATAAATTTGCAAAGTCATGGCTGGTTCAATTAGCAATATTAGAAAAAAGGAAAGTAATTGATTTTGTGAAAGATTGCACACTATTTAGGAATCAGTTTGAAACTTTTGTAAAGTTGAATGTACTTTCGTTAGGATCCTATGATGTATTAATTAGAATGGATTGGTTGGAATAGCATCGAGTAGTGTTAAATTATTTTGATGAAACTTTTACCTGTTTAAATAACGAAGGAGAAATGACAACAGTAAAAGGAATCCCTAAGAAAATAGCAATTAGACAGATTTCTGACTTACAACTAAGAAGGGTTGTTCAGAAGGGATATAAAGCTTTTGTTGTAACTATAACTAATGAAGAACACGTTAATAAAGAAGACAAACTAAAATTAGAAGATATACCAATTCTGAGAGGTTATTCAGATGTATTTTCGAAGGAAATTCTAGGATTGCCTTCGAAAAGAGAGTTGTATTTCACTATTGAGTTGGTACCTGGTACGGTGCCTAACTCAAAATCTCCTTACCGGATGAACATCCTGGAGGTTAATGAACTAAAATTGCAATTAAAAGAACTGATAGATAAAAAGTATATAAGACCAAGTGTGTCTCCTTGGGGAGCACCGGTCATTTTCGTTAAAAAGACGGATGATACTTTGTGCTTATGCATTGACTACCGCCAGCTTAATAAAATGACAATTAAAAATATATACCCTTTTCCCTGGATAGATGATCTATTCGATCAGTTACACGGAGCAACAGTATTTTCAAAAATTGACTTAAGATCCGGTTATCATCAAGTTCTGATTACGGAAGAGGATATTTTCAAGACGACTTTTAGGACCCGATATGGTCACTATGAGTTCGTTGTCATGCCATTTGGGCTAACTAATTCCCTGACAGTATTCATGTGTTTAATGAACAACGTATTACATAAATATATAGATAAGTTTGTACTAGTTTTTATTGATGACATTCTAATCTATTCTAAGACTAAAGAAGAGCACAAAGAACATTTAAAAATCATTTTACAAGTGTTAAGGGAACATCGACTTTATGCCAAGTTCAATAAATGCGACTTCCTCAAAGATAAAATACAATACTTGGGTCACCTAATAACTAAAGATGGGATCTCGGTTGACCTAGATAAGATAAAAGCAATTAATGAATGGTCGGTCCCAAAGGATGTGACTGATGTATTGTCATTCATGGGGATCACCGGGTATTATCGAAGATTCATTGAGGAATTTTCAAGGATCATGAATCCCATAACTTCTCTACAGAAGAAAGGGAAGAAATTTGTATGGGATCAAAAATTTGAAGAGAGTTTTAAGAAATTAAAAGAATTGTTAACTACTACACCCATTTTAAGAATTGTGTATCCTAACAAGGATTTTTTTGTATGCATTGATGCATGCAACGATGGCCTCGGTGGGGTCTTAGCTCAAGAAGGACACGTAATACCGTACAAGTCCAAGAAACTTAAAATTCATAAGAAAAATTATGCTACTTGTGATCTAGAATTGGTTGTCGTGATACATGCATTAAATATGTGGCGCCATCACTTGATCGGGAGAAAATTTATCTTAATGACGGATAATAAGGGTTTAAAGAATATGTTGGATCAATCAAATTTAAATGCAAGGAAAGCTAGGTGGATAGCTTTCCTTACCGAATATGATTTCGAGATCCAACATATCAAGGGGAAGGAAAATAAAGTAGCTGATGCCTTGAGCAAAAATGGAAGATTAAATTTTATGGAAACAATCAACACTTACAAAACAGATTTATAAGATCAACTCAAAGGAGTAAAATTGGATGAAAATTACCAAAAATTGCAAGCTAAAGTGGCATAAAATGTAACTTCAAGTTTAAATATAGGTTACAGTCTAAATGAGAAAGGGTTAATACTTTATAAAAAATAGGTTGTATATACCTAACGTACCTAAAACTAAGTTGTTGATTTTAAATGAAATACATAAAAGTCCTTATTCGAGACACCCTAGTTATCAGAAGACAATAACTATGTTACGAAAATATTACTTTTTGGCCGAACATGAAGAATGAGTTGGCAGAATATATTGCTATATGTTTTGAATGTCAACGGGTTAATACTGAACATCAGCATCCAACCAGTTTATTACAATCGTTACCAATTCCTAGCTGGAAATGGGAAATAATCAGCATTGATTTCATAATAGGTTTTCCTAAAAATCAGAACCAGAATGATTCGATAATGGTAGTTGTTGACAAACTCAGTAAGGAAGCCCATTTTATACTAGTAAAAACCACTCATAAGGCTGCTAATATTGCTGAAATATTTATGAAACAAATTTTTCGTTTGCATGGAATTCCAAAAGTTATAATTTCTGACAGGGACTCTAAATTCACGGGAAACTTCCAGAAATATTTATTTAAAGGTCTAGATACTACTTTAAATTTCAGTACATCTTTTCATCCACAAATGGATGGGCAAACAAAAAGGTAAAATCATATTTTGGAATATATGTTAAGGATGTACGTAAGAGAACAACCAAGTAAATGGGAGAACTACTTACACTTGGTTGTGTTTGCATACAACAACCACTACCAAGATTCATCAAAATTCATCCCATTTGAAATTATGTATGGCATAAAGTGCAATACTCCCATCTCATGGAGTAACCCCGTTGGCAGTTTAAAACTAGGACCTGAGTTATTAAAGGAAATGGAATTAACTGTGAAGCAGGTACAAGGTAATTTAAAGGTTGCACAAGACAGAC
Organism: Pseudotsuga menziesii; assembly: GCA_001517045.1. Lineage (NCBI taxonomy): Eukaryota > Viridiplantae > Streptophyta > Pinopsida > Pinales > Pinaceae > Pseudotsuga > Pseudotsuga menziesii. The sequence continues at coordinate 9,850 of LPNX010293568.1, forward strand.
AGAAGAGTCAAGCAGATATTTAACGAACTCAGAAAGAGTTCCAGGTGGGGGAACATGTTTTCATTAAGGTAAATCCTAAAAAGAGTTCCTTAAAATTAGGGAGTTGTGCTAATCTAGAACCCAGGTACTGTGGGCCTTTCGAAATATTGTCCAGAGTTGGAATGGTGGCATACAAATTGGCCTTACCACCGAATCTTAAATTTCATAATGTTTTTCATATTTCTATTTTAAAAAGATATGTACATGATGCTACTCATGTGATAAATTGGAATTATGTGCAGGTGGAGCTCGAAGGATATTTTCTGGTGGAACCGGACTGTATCATTGACAAGAGGGAGATCTTGCTTCGGAATCACATCATTGTATAGGTGAAGGTGCAATGGAAGCACCTTAGTCCATAAGAAGCAACCTGGGGTGAGAGAAAACTGACACATGGCAACATCCTCAACCAATCCTAGTTGTTGTAGGAGGAAACTTCCCTAATTTTGTGGTCATGTTCCCAAAGAAAGTGGAACAAAGCAGGTGGCTCATTAATTGGAAAAACTAACCAAAAAGACCTAAGCATGCATATATATATCCATCAAATTCAGCAGGAGGTTGTTCATTCTTTACCTTGTGAAATTTCTGAAGTTGAGAAAGGAGCATAAGAGATTCGATGAAGGGAAAGTTAGAAGTGGTTTGAGTGTTAAGACTACTTTCAGAACTAATGCAGCTTGATAGCTGATTTCTTTACTATTCAAGACAAGAGTATTGTTGTTAAGTACTTCTGTTGAGTTGCAGGGGTATTTAATCGCATTTCTTCACACATTGCTTTCATCTTGGTGGATCAGTGGACAGGCTCGGGGGTCTTAAGACAAGCATTTGAGCTATCTTTAGGAAAAGGTTGGGTGGAACGGGCTCTTGGGTTGTTTGTCTCTTCTACAAATTACCAGGCTCCATTGTGTTATCTTATTTATTTTTGTTTAAGAAAAATTATTGGACTGAAGCAGTCATGTTTAGATTTCCTATTAATGCTTAGATACTATGAATCTTCTGGTGAAATGCTTAAGTCAACATTAATTAGGAAATCTTACTTGTATATGATTATATGAATAAATGAATCTAGAATTAGAAATGATTGAATGATGAGTAAGAATTTCATTTCTGCATTTTTCCACTCATCTTACGATGAAGTACTCTAGTACATAATAATTGTTTAGATGTAGATAGAAATAATTATACATGGATAAAATGAATTGAATCTACTTTAACATTGGAAGCTTTTACTATTATTTTAGCTATGTATCATAATAACTCATTTCTAGAACTTAATCATTTATACAAAAACCTCTAAGATTTTTACTTAGAGTCCATCCTAATAAGCCCTTTGTCACATAGTTAGTAAACTATATATGGTATAATACAAAAATATTTACTGTGATATAATCTAATTATTGATACTTAGTAAAGAAAAACTATTCAGTGTTTTATTACTACAAAACCTAAATCATAAATATATTACTCTTTTCATAATACAGTGCAGGAATTAAAAACCTAGTAAAGCAAACTATAAAACAATCAGTATAACTCCAATTCTTCTTAACATTGTAAATTGTTCTTCTAAACCCTACTCTATTAATAAAAACCTTCATATCCATTCCATAAACTATTATGATATATGATAGATTTCCATCTTTTCCTTATAAAAAGAAAATCTATCATAATTTAATAATTGTTATACCAAAAATCGAAGTTATGAAGATAACATAAATATCAAAATTGTTTATTAAAAATAAAACCCTAGGATAGATCCTTTACATTATAGCGTTTACATATAGATTTCCAAACAATTAAATTTTACCAATGGCTTAAACTAATTCGCAGTGATAGATTAACTTGCATACAAATCATTGTCTTAACAGGAATCTATTTTTACTAAGTGTAATTCATTCTATGACTGAAATTACAAGATGAACGCAAATACTCGCACTTATTTACACTACGGGCCGTAAGCTCTTCCCTTTATAAACAGAAGAAATATAAACAAAGTATTTAATTTACCAAAAAGTTATACAATACAGTCGCCAGATGGTTCAACTCTTAAAACCAAAATGCATTAACATATGTGTGTCCACAAAAGAGTTATAGTGGCCGAGCAAAAGGGTGAGTAAGTTTTCAAATAAAGTAATTACAGTATTAACAAACAAATTCAAAAACCCTTGAACAATAATAATTTTACCCTAATCATTATTTACAAGAGCCGTAACTCACTGGTGAAACCCTAAGAGTTTTTCACTAAAGATGGCCATACGACCTCCATCACTAAACCAAAACAAAACAACAAATTTTCCATAAGTATTCTAAATACCGTAGTAACTAACCACAACCCCCCCTTCAGTAAGATAAGAAAATAACCATCAGAATCGTACACATTCTTGAAAATAAACAGTTGATCTGAATTCAATAATTTTAACTTATTAACTTTCAAGACTGAAAATCAATACAGATTGAGTACTGTTAGTGGCATGTGCATTATAAGTTAGTAAGTAATTATGTATCCTTTTAGTTACAATTAACAAAAGAGAATTAACTCCTAAGTTTCTCTTAATATCTTGTCTTGTAACCATTAAACTAGCATTTTGGGTATGTTTTAGCATTTAATATCCGATAGAAAAATTTTAAATTTTTATGAATTTCTTGGGATGTTACACTAGAATTTGAAGTATCATGCATCCTTCTTGAGGGAAGAGCAACATAAATTGCGTGTGAATGCAAAAAAATACCTGATCATAGTGATACTTTATACCGAAGAGGGGTAGATTATGTTTTGCATCGGTGACTCACCCACAAGGAGGCTAAGCGTGTCCTCAATGATTCCCATGGAGGAGTATGTGGGGGTCATTTATCTAGGTTAGGAACAACCCCGAAGATTTTACGTGCTGGTTATTTCTGGCCCACGATATTTAAATATTGTGTAGAGTCTGTGAAGCATTGTCATCCGTACCATCTCTACACTAGAAAAATGCGGTCACATCCTGCTCCATTGTTTCCCGTAATTACGGTGGGACCCTTCACTAAGTGGGGGGTGGATTATGTGACGTGCAACCCAGTTTCATCTAGGGGGCACAAATATATCATTGTCGCTATTGGTTACTTTACTAAGTGGGCAGAGGCAATTCCTACCTTCAAATTTCATGGTGAAATGACAACTTACTTCATGTTTAACCGGATCATTACTCATTTTGGTATTCCAAAGGAGATTGTCACTAACCATGGTAATCACTTTCAAAATAGTATGATGACCGAGCTGACTACCATGCTAGGGTTCAATAAAGATCACTCATATTCCTTCTACCCACAAGAAAATGGTCAAGTAGAGGTAGCAAGTAAGACCTTGAAGACCATTCTCAAGCATACCATTAACGCAAGCCGGTGAAATTGGCACATTATGCTAGATCCTGCACTTTGGGCGTAATGGAATAATGTCAAGACTGTGATAGGTTTTTTCACCTTTCCAACTCATTCACGGGGTGGAATTAGTCACTCCGGTTGAATGTGAAATTCCATCACTTAAGATAGCCATTCATGTACTCCCTGACACTACAGAATTAGAAGAACGTTTGCTACATTTGGAAAATCTAGATGAACGACGTAGAGATGTGTTGATGGAAAATGAAGCTCACAAGAATAGGGTAAAAAACCAATATGACAAAATGGTTAAGCCAAGAGTTTTCTCTAAAGGGGAAGTTGTCTTATTGTGCGATCAAGACAAAGAGCCATTGGGGGCAGGAAAATTCAAGTCCATGTGGTTAGGTCCCTATGTTGTGTCAAATGTATTGAAGAAAGGAGCGTATGAGTTAATTGATTTTGATGGGAATAAGTTGCCTGAGCCTAGAAATGGGCTCTACCCGAAGAAGTACTACGCCTAGGCTTGGTGCTTGTTCTTGTATTTTTATTGTATGTATTTTTATGTACAATAGTTAGCTGGTTATTGTTTCTGATTTAATCTCTTGGTTGTTACACATGCCAGCTGAGTGGATGTTGATCTCGATTTTGTCACTATTCTTGGCTGTTAATTTTCTCTTTTGGCATCACTTTTGTCACCTTTTGGTATACTTCTTGTCATTCATCTTATCATTCAACCCCATGTACCAACGTAATTGAATTTTATGCAAGTCTTGGTTTAATTTCTTTATTTCATGGTTTTATTAGTAATTATCTGATATTTGTAATGTGTCTAATACATAGAATTACTTTGCAGATTATGGTTTTCAAACAAGCCTCCATGTGGACATGCACCCACGCTAAACACACACATATCACATCCAGCTTGCCATACATCCCTCCGATCAATCCAAGTGTTGTTAGTTGGAATATTCTCAAATTTTTAAAGCACAGAATGCTTTTTAATTGTTCTGTTGTCCACGCATCCTGTTGCTATGATGGTATTCTCTCTAGAAGGATCACGATCATGCCCTCTGCGTTTGACACCACGCTTCATTCCCACGTCAACAAAATATGTCACGTCCCCAACCCTCATCTGAAGAGAGAACGCAACTATTCTTCTATCTAATCCGAGCAAACTAGCCCCATGAACATAAAATGAAATGCATTGAAGTAATAACATGCACAGATGCATAAATATTTAACACACAGTGGAAGAAAATACATTTCATTCATTCACATGTTCATTGTAACTCATTATCAAATGTAAATACAAATATTTAAACACGAGAATACTTATCTTGGAAGCAAATCTCGTCCCGCAACCAGCTATGTCGTTGCAACGTTCCACCCAACCATAGGCTAGTGTGCTCATCAATCTCTCAGCAGCATTGCCACCCCCGAGCTGGGCATGATTCACACAAGGAATAAGGAACACTGGCAGGCTCACCCATAGCCAAGGATACCACAAAATTCAGCCAAGCCAACATAGTTGGGTTTATCAGGCTGCAAAGGAGCTGGAAAGGTTGACTGCTAAGCTAGTGAGCTCAACCACCGAGCTATGGACACCTGCACCAGATCTAGCCTAGCTTCTAGAACATCTACACACCCAACACAAGGAAGTATTAAATTGAGCATATAGATCTATAGACAAACACACAACTCACAAAGAAGATCTCACAATTTACTCAGCCATTGAAGAATGAAACAGTGCAAAAGGCTTGCAGCTGTGAATGCTTTCATTAATCAAAAAAGTAATCTGAATGATAATTACAATGAAGTAAAATGGCTTTAATAGCCACAAGCAATTCAAATCCACATGAGGAAGTTCGAATTGATTAGACTCTACTTGACTGTAGGTAACCAAGACCTGGTCTAAATCACTATTGGAGGACCCAGTAGTTAACTGCCCTTGTTTAAATCATAACTGGAGTTCATAGGAGCTTTAAAACACAACCAAGTGTTACATTTAGTGTTGACTAATGGTTAACTGACTGTGGTAGGTGAGAAAAACGCCCCACATGTGTGCAATCAATTAAACCTAGCGCTAACTGAATGTAGAGGGCTAGAACTGAATGTAACTGACTCCTAACTTAGCTTGACTATTCATCAACTGAGGTGAACTGACCTTGGTTGGTTTCGGCACTCCCAGTTGCTTCCTAAATTGTAGGTATTGATCTAGGAGAATCCTAAACTTATGCAATCAAGTGCAATAAGTGGCAGTGAGCCTCAATTAGTGTTCCCCACACTTTAGTAACTGAAACATGTGCCCCAATTAGGTCAAGTTTACCCAATGGTGTTAATGACTATAAATAGACTGGATGGACTCCCGATTTAGACATGACTCCCGATTTAGACATATGACCAAATTGGACAAGGGAGGATTAATAATCCTAACAGGAAGCACCCCCTTCTCTGCTACACAGTCCCTCAGGCAATGCCTTCCTTTCTAGTGTTGTTCAGGGTGTGCAAAGAAGATAACCAGCCCCCTAAATCTGTCTGTGAGGTTCCTTCACACACTAGGTTTATCAAGCTAGTTAGACCCCATTTCCACTCCCAATTAAGTTCAAACCAAAGCACAGATGCACACACAACAAGATACACAATTATGGGTTGAGGAAAATAGTTTTGGCAACAAAACGAATTGCCAATATGGGTGAAAACAACCCCCTAACAACCAATTCGATTTCCATGGACATTTTGGCCCTAACATGGCCAAAACGGACTCAACAACACCCAAGAAAATTGTGGGTCTCTTCTCCCACTTGCTAGGAAATCAATACAACGGATTTTCCCCAATCGAGTGATGAGAAGCAACAACAAAAACATCAAGGAAGAATCCCAGCCACTGAGCCTTTCCTAATCGACTTCCCAGACATGGGAAAACTCCATAAATCTACAAAAACGTGAATGGGAAAAATGGATTGCTCCCCTGGAATGGAATTCCTATGTGAGGAAAATCAGTTGCGTGCATGCATGAGAGAAAAATGCCTGCGCGTGAGTGGAATGTGGTTTCCCTCTTATACGTGAGGGTAATCGAAGGAAACCTCCCCGTTGGGAAAGCGTGTGGTCAAGGCTGACATCCCTTCCAGAACTGACGGCTGCCCACACCTCCCAAGCCCCAAGGCAATAACTGCCCAACTAACTCCTGGAGAATTTAATTGGTTGATGAATAAGACAAGAAAAGGTGGTTGGTAGTTGATGGGTTCTCCTACTGACACTTGGATTCTTCCCATTGGCTCAGAGGTTAAATATCCTCCCCCCTTATCCTTAGGAAATCATGCCCCCATCTCATTATTTGTTGCATTGACATATTTGGTTGTGGGTTTTTAATTAAATTACATATTTACATGATGTCCAAAAATTATAATGTGTTGGCTGGCACAAAATACCATTGGCATTGATTTTAATTGTCGAACCTAAAACAATAAATCAATGGTGGGGATTTTACCTTAACCACACCACGATTAAATACAATATAAACATCATATACATTTTTAATGCAAACGGGGTCAAAACTGGGGTATTGCAAAAGATCCATACGCCTGTAGCCCGCGCGAGGAGAACCGACACACAAAGGATCACGAATATGGTTGTGCGCTGTCACAAATCGTTACATGGTTGTTTGTTAGTAGTTAAGGTTGACTATTTTTGGAGTGGTTGACCACTGAAAGGGTCGACCTGCTCATCCATGTAAAAAAACTATATAAATTCGTTTCCAAGCGAGAGTCGGACTAATGGGTTAGTTAGCCGCCGTTAGTAAAGAAGCTATGTAAATGATGTTCCAAAATTAATATAAGTTCTATTTCCAGCTATGCACATATGTCTATGTTTTCATGAGTGGTTGATTAATTGAAGCATAATCCCCGATTGCTAAGAGGGCCCCTCAACAACTAGCAGTCTCCCATTTCTGTGTGTTTTCATTATTTCCCTTTTTACAGCTAAGTAATTTACATTTCCATTTTCAGTATGTAGTTTGATTCTCTTGTAAATTGATGTTGTTTATTTCCTTGTTTCTTGTAACATGTATTTGTTGTGAGTAATATAACTTATACTGTGTTGTTAACATAGTTTCCATTTCCAGTATCGAAAGTGACCGGTCGTGCATAGTCATTTCCAGTTTTCTTTTCAACTTGTTTCTTTGTTCTATATTTGAAATAAAATAGTTTAATTAGTTTAATATATTAGGCTTAGTATGTAGTTAGATTTGATTCTGTCAACTCATTTTTAGCTATAGATTTACTTCAGTTATCTCTTAGTTTGTCTCTTTAAACAATACAAAGTAGTTTCTCTTCTTAGCTGTAGGTTAGCACAAGTTATTCTTCTGTCATTTTAGTTATTAAATAAGTTTAATTACTGTCTTTTCTGCATTTCATACTCATGTGCATAAATCAGCTGATGTTAAGATCACTCAGGTTGTTCATTTTGTAATTTGCACTTTTTTCCCCATCTGGACTGTCATTCGGACCGTATGTTTATATTGTCATTCATACCTTCATTCAGCCTTTAATATTTCTCGTTATTTTTATGATTTTTTAAAGTTCGGTTCTTTGTCTTTTGAATTATGTTATGTTATGTAATTAAACAGTAATCATATATATATATATATATATATATA
>LPNX010293568.1:17966-62877 GCA_001517045.1 Pseudotsuga menziesii
CTAACAAGATTCGTAGAATAGGATTTGATTTATAGATAGGACATCTTTATTAAGTTTTCTACTTGCTTCTTTATTAACCTTTCTACTTGTCTCTAAATTATATTTTCCTTACATTTGTTTCATGCAGGAGTAGTATACTTTTAACTTCAAGTGGGTCCATTAAAAGAGTCTCGTTTCCTAATTGATAGATTGGTTTTTAATAACATCTTTTTCAATTAGAGTCATTTTCTTATGGAATAAATCACAATGTTTACTATCACTTGCATTTGGACACTCCTTAGTTTACATCTATTTCTAGAAGTTAAATTAGATTTCATTCCATTTAGTTTCTTTATTTCTTTTGAAATCCATTTTGATATACCTCCTTCTCCAGTTCTAATCACAATGAATGCATATCCTCAGAACCCTCAAGGAGATTGGAACTAGATAATTTAGTTTAAATTATTATTTATTTGCATGCCTAGTTTAATTATTGATATTCTTAAGCATATTCAGTAGTTGTAATCTTGTCTCTGATTTCTTGTATAGTTAGTTTCTAGCCTTTATATTAATTCATAGATTAAGAAGTGGAATAATTAATTAATAGATTTCATTATAAAAGGTAGTTTACTTTCTTAGGATAATATTGTGTGTGTGTGTGTGTGTTGTTTATATAGTAGAGTAGTATAGGTCGATACTGCTCTAATAGTAGTTGAATTTTTGGAGTTTGACTCAGTTTTTCATTTTGAAAGATATTTCTATCTTCTCTTTGTTAAAATATGTCCACGACACCTTAGGTACCCTTCTACCTTTGCATATATTTTGTGTCAACTCTTAGTTTACAAACCTCAGTCGATCATTAAATATTTGGTGAATTAATTAAGACAATAAAACACCCAACATTTTTGGCGTCGTTGTTAGGGAGTTGTTCTGTAAGGTAGAATAAGTAGAATTCCCTTATGAAGTTTAGAAATAGGCTGGTGGTGGGGGAGCGGTAAGACGAGAGGTAAGAACCTGGGCATTTGTTATAACAGGCGCCCCCAAATCCAGCAATAATAGTAGTATTGTAGTTTTTCTTTTAGTTTAGCTTTTCATGAATAGGCCTAGAGATTCGAAGGGTAGATACGTTAGAACTAGTTCCCAAAACTTTGTTAAAATTCCTAATAACCTTTACGGGGGGTGTAACACCCCAACCACTAACTCAGCTGAAAGGTATCGGAGAACATGCGTAGGAAGTAGTTCTACTTGGAAACCTAAAGACTTTATAGGAGAAGCCATAGAAGATAAAGAAATCCTAGAAAGAAGTTCTAAGGAGCCCATTCCTGAAGAAGTTCTTGAGGGCCAACCTTTGGAAGTCCTCAACCTTCCACCAGAGAAAAAACCTAACAATACAACTTTCTCGCTAGTAGGGGTTCCAAACTTCGTTAATTTCATTGAACTTGCTCAGGTACAAGCTCTCTTTGGTAGCTCAACTAATACCGTTATCTCACAAATTGAAATATGCACAGTAGAACCTACTATTTTTGTAGAACCTAATAATGTTACGGCTGACAACTCCTCTTATCGGAGGAAGATTTCCCCTGAAAAATAACGTTGGGATGCCCCATGATCACCTAGGAAGGAACCTCCTAGGTACACTCTTTTCAAGAATCGAATCTACATGGAGAGATTGGGAGACAACGAAGATCATGACAAGGTTAGAAATGATGAAGAAGAAGGATAGAATCGAACTGAGGCTACCTTCAGGTTTCCTATTCTAGACACTACACAGGATGTAAATATGAAGAACATCCCTCCTTCCTCCTTACCTGCTTTCTATGGAAAGAGTAATGAAGACTTAGACACATTTTTGTTCAAGTTTGACATCCTTTGTAGGAGCTATAATTATCTACAATATGCTCACAAATTAAAACTTTTCCCTGCTACACTAAAATATTCTACTTTAAGATGGTTCATGGGATTAGGAGAATATAGTATTAGGACTTGGGAATATATGAAATCCGCGTTCTTGTGGAAATATCAATATTATTGCAAACCTAGGGACTCTCGAAACGATATTTTTAAGATACAACAACTCGAAGATGAGAACTTGGAAGATTATCTCCAGAGGTTTATTTATACATTACACAGATTTAAATATAATCACCTTCAAGAAGATGCAATATGAACACTCTTCCTTAAAGGGATCTCGGAACACCTGGTAGAAAACCTTAATCTCATGGAATCTGGCGATATCTCTCACAAATATTTTGCACAAATTGGTGAGATGTGTGGAAATTACTCTAGAAGTAGGGGGAAAGTTGGGAGAAATATTAGAGAGCCTTACAATAGGAATCTAAAAGGAAATACCTATAGTTCTGGAGGAGTTACAAGGATAGAATTAGGGAACCTATTGGAAAACTTCAAGACTAATATTTAGGAGCAATGGCTTCTCAATTAAATGCTTTACAAGATAAAAAGGGGCAAGAGGAAGAACGTGCAGCAATGAGAATTTTATGTCCAAGATGCAGAACTAAGCACCCCCAAAGGGAATGCCCCTTGAACAACATCTCTGTATGTCACATCTGTACGGATGATCATACGACAGAAAACTGCCCATCGTTTCCTGGGTTACAATCCATATATAAAAGTGGGGACATTGGTGAAACATCTAGGAGGCCTCCTTGGAAACCAAGAGACAAACCACTATATCAGAACTTATCACCACAACACCCACCCTATTATCATCCCTATCAACCACCTCAACAATGAGACACTGCAAGTTGGCAAAACTGGCCACCCCAGTACCCTCCTCCTCATATTACTCGACATCAGTATTGGCCACAAGGATAGAGAGGAAAAGCATATCCCTAGTCACCACGCATTTCTATACCTAATCGTCCTTATCCTTAGCATCTAGCCAACACCCAACATTTGTTCCCAGTGTTTGTGCCTCTGGTTCCCCTTATTACACAACAACCTCATCATTTTGAGAATACAAACCCCCCACGACCTACATTGTTACCTGCACAACTGATACCTAACCCAAACAATAAGCCAACTCAATATCTTAATAGCATTAAGTTGAAAACTCTTCCATCCTATGCCATTTCGACTATACATGTGCAGGAGATCCAATTACGATCTAGAAGAGTCGTGAGTGATAGACCCAAGTCATCAGTCATCATTCATGAAGAGAATTAAGAGGAATAAGATCCCAATGAAGTCGTGAATGATGCTATTTTGCAAGATGTGGATATTCCAAAGATTCCATCACATACCCATCCTCAGCAAGAACCAAATCATGAACAAAGAATCTCTCCATTTCCGGAATGATTAGCAATAGAAAAACCTGTAATTCATCCCGAGTATGATATTTTAAATGAACTAAAAAATGTATGTGTCAAGATCCCTCTATTACAAGATATTAAGGATATACCAATATACAGTAAAGTAGTAAAGGAACTTTGCATTAAGAAACCAGGGAAGAAACAAAAAGACCCCCCCACAATTAATGTTATAGGAGAGATGTCTGAATGTATGGATGGCCAGTCTAGAATTGCAAAGTATACAAATCTAGGGAGCCCATGTAGTAACTGTTATCGTAAATAATATTTCCATGGAAAATACACTTATCGATTTAGGATCCACTATTAATATGATGAACACCACAACCTTAGAAGTTTTACAGTTGGGACCATTTTTGCGACTGACCCCCTCAATCCTGGAATTAGCAGACGGTACTACGATAAAACCTGTTGGGGTTATGGATGACATTGTCGTATCAGTAGCTTCATGGGAATACCTTGTCGATTTCATGGTAGTAGAATAAAAGGATCCTTCTAAAGGACATCCTATTATATTGGAAAGACCATGGTTGGCTACCGCTAACGCCTTCATAGGATGTAGGGATGGAGAAATGACCATTTCTAATGGGTTGTCCACACAAAAGCTTGCTTTGTTGATCTATTTGTAACTTTGGAATGTATTCACTTGTATATTTTATGTATTGTACCCCGATGTTTATTCTAGGAAGTATTTGTAATGTAATTGAGTCATGTCATGCCCCGATGTTCCTATCGGGAGATTCAATAATGTAAACAAGTCATGTAAAGTCATAGAGGGTAACCCTTCCTACAGATCAAGGCTTAAAGTCCCCGCATTTGTGGGACCCTAGGGTTATTAGACTCTCCTAGAGAATTCAGCCCTGGTGAGTTATTTTCAAGTCAATAATTAGTATAAATAGAGAACGAGTCTCTCTATTTATCACACATTCACTCAAACTTAGTTGTAGCGCATAACTAAGAGAGAAGAAGTTGCAAGGACAAGAGAGAGAGAGAGAGAGATTACTGCTATTGGGAGATCATCTTACTGTTTTGGGGTTTTTCTTTTGGTGTTGATTCTATCTCTGAGGAAGTTGCGGGTTTTTCTCCTTTATGGTTTCCCCGAGGAAAATCTTTGTGTCTATTGTCTCTTGTGTTTGATTGTTGTCCTTGTTATTCTCTCTGTTAAAGATCCTAAGATAATGCTAGCTTGAATGATAAAAATCTAACATGGTATCAGAGCTAACCTGAGAAGAAGACACTATGTAGCTGCAAAAACTGGGGCTTCCTACTTTTTGTATATCTCTCCAAATATTTTCAGCAAAAGAAGGTTGGGATGAATCTCCTCTCCAGGGTGCATATTTCTGTCGAAGCAGAATCTGAGTCTGAGCATTTTCAATTTTTGACAAGACATTACTCTCGAAAATTAGGGCTTTCCATAGAAGTGGAATTTTTGAGTGAGCCCAGGCCTAGATTGATCTCCTCCTAAAAATTGAACTTTAGAGATCGAGATCAATTTTTTTGGTTGGGAAGAACTTCAAGAAAGTCAAACCCTAATCTGCTCCTAAACCAGCTCTGCAGAAATTCAGCTCAAGATCTAGTTTCGACATCTTGACCTGGTAAGATCTAAATCTTTTGCATTTCCATTTGAGGTTCTCTGTTAAGATGTCTCATCATACCAAGGTTAATGAAAAGATTGAGGGAGCTGATAACTTCCGAGCCTAGAAGTATAGGATCTCCCTAGTCTTGGAAGAAAATGAATTGGACTCTTACATCAATGAAGAGGTTCCAGTTCCAGAGGGAGATGAGGCTAAGGCCTTACACAAGAAGAAATTAGTCATGGCTAAGAGTATTATTGCTGATTCAATCAAGGATCACCTCATACCACAAGTGTCCTCCCTAAATACACCTAAATCTATGTTTGATGCCCTGACCAAACTGTTTGAAGGGAAGAACATAAATCAGAAGATGACTCTGAGAAACCAATTGAAGAATGTAAAGATCCAGAATGCAGAAACCATCCAGTCTTAATTTTCAAGAGTCTCTCAAATCAAGGAACGGCTTGAAGTAGTATATGAAGAAGTGGAGAATGCAGAAATTGTGATGACCACCTTGAATGGTCTCCCTAGATCATGGGACTCCTTTATTCAAGGAATTTGTGCCAGAAAGAAGCTAGTCAATTTCAGTAGACTATGGGAAGAATGCTCACAAGAAGAAGCTCGGATAGTAGCTCAAGAAGAAAATGTGGGAAGTGAAGATCAATCTCTTACAATACACTCCAAGAAAAGTAGAAGAAACTCTCATCACCCCAAAGGTAGGCACTTCCACCAGAAATATAATACTAGAAGAGATTTATCTAAATTCAGATGCTATACATGTGATGAAAGAGGACACTTTGCCAAAGATTGTTTTAGAAACAAAAATAACTCTCATAAGAAGAAGGGAAACATGAGAAGACATCATGCTCATGCTATAGAAGATGATGAACCTTCCACAAAGAGAATCAAGCAAGAAAGTGATAATTCTTCAAGTGATGAAAAATATGTCTTGATTTCCGCTCTCATGGGAAACATCACACATGGAAGCAATGATTGCCTTATAGATAGTGGGGCTTCCAAACATATGACGACATTCGAAGAATACTTTGTGAAACTATCAGAACATGAATCACCCCACAAGTTGAAACTTGGAGATGACTACCAGTATCCAATAAAGGTAGTGGGGAATCCTCCTATAATCTAGACTCTGGAAAGTCTATGACAATGAAGGATGTCTTCTTTGTACCAGGACTTAAGAAAAACCTCCTCTCCATATCTGCATTGGATGCAAAAGGCATAAGGGTTGCATTTGTAGATGGCTAAGTTCTCATGTGGCCAAAGGGAAAGACTATTGATGATGCAGTAGTGATTGGGGAACAAGAGGGAGATGTATACAAATTGAAGGGCCAACCGGAACAAGCTTTGGCTCATGACTCAGTAGAACCAAATGAAATTTGGCATAGAAGGCTTGCACATGTGCATTATAGAGCACTACCAATTGCAAGCAAAATTGTTGAAGGTCTTCCATAAATTCAGGCAAAACATGATGGTGTCTACAAAGGATGTGCAAAAGGAAAGAACACAAAGAAGACATTTCCAAGTAGCAAGAGCAAGGCAAAAGGAATCTTGGAAATAATCCAGTTCATTAAGCGAGTATGTATACTATGTTTCTTTTATTGATAATTTTTCTATGAAGACATGGATATACTTCTTGAAAAACAAAGATGAAGTATTCAGCAAGTTCAAGGAATTCAAAGCCTTGATCGAGAACCATACAGAAAAGAAGATAAAAATCTTTCGATAAGATAATGGTGGATAATTCACATCAAATTAATTCAAAGCATTATGCAAAGATTCAGGGATAAATAGGGAGTTAACCACTCCATGTAATCCACAACAGAATGGGGTTGCAGAAAGGAAGAATAGAATGATCATGGGAGCTGCAAGGGCCATGCTTTATGATCAAGATATTCCCATGCACCTATGGGAAAAAGCTGTCAGAACAGCGGTGTATGTACAGAACCGTACTCCACACAGAGTACTTAAGAAAAAGACACCTAAAGAAGTCTTTTCCGGCAAGAAACTAGAAGTCATCCATCTTAGAATATTCGACTTTCTAGTGTACATACACATTTCGAAAGAAAAGAGGACAAAGTTATATCCTTCATGAAGGAAGGGTATATTTGTGGGATACTTTGAAATCTCGAAGGCTTACAGAATATACTTCCCAGGATTCAAGAAGATCGACATCAGCAAGGACGTAACATTTGACGAAGACTCAACTTACAACAAATCCAGAAAGAAACCTGCTGGAGAACCTGAAGAAACAAAGTACCCAGAATTCATGACACAACCATGAACAAAGAAATTCAAGAAGAAGATTGAGAAATAGAAGAACCTCAAGAACTTGTAGATCCACCTCAGGAGAAGAATCCTCACAAGAGGAAACCTGCTTGGGTACAAGAAGCTATCCAAGGTGTAGAAAGATATGGGGCTCCAGAAGAAAATTACAAAGAAAGGAAAAGAACCAGGTCCTGCTCCGGTTATGTAGCCTTAGTATGTGACTTCATCAATAAAGAACCTTCCAACTATGAAGAAGCGACATAAAGGAAAGAATGGAAGGATGCTATGATCGAAGAGTATCAATCGATCATGAAGAATGATGTCTGGGATGTTGTCCCTAGACCAAAGGGGAAGTCTATTGTAACTTCCAAACGGATCTACAATATCAAGCATGCTGCAGATGGCAGCATAGAAAAATATAAAGAAAGATTTGTGGCTCGTGGCTTCTCCCAGAAAGAAGGAATAGATTATCAAGAAAATTTTGCACCTGTAGCCAGATACACTTCCATCTGATCAGTACTTTCTCTGGCTGCAGTGATGAAATGGAAGATACACCAGATGGATGTCAAGACTGCTTTCTTGAATGGTGTAGTGGAAGAGGAAGTGTATGTGGAGTAGCCACTCGGTTTTGAGACACGTGACAGGGAGACTCATGTGTGTAAATTGAATAAATCCCTGTACAGTTTGAAACAGGAACCCAGGACATGGTACAGTAAAATTGATAGCTTCCTATCCAGTTTGGGATTTACCAAAAGTAAAGCAGATTCCAACCTTTACTACAAGGTTGAAGATGGGAAACTAGTGACACTCTTGTTGTATGTAGATGATCTGTTTGTAACAGGTATGGATGGCTTGATTGTTGATACAAAGAGGAAGCTTGCTGCTGAGATCAAAATGAAGGACTTGGGTATGTGTTCCCCACATGGCTGGATATAAGTGCTGAGCCCTTCTGACATTGTTCTTGGATGTGTTCCTCCCATGGTCAGATATAAGTGCTGAGCCCTTCTGACATGGTTCTTGGATGTGTTCCTCCCATGGTCGAATATAAGTGCTGAGACTTTTCGATATGGTTCTTGGATGTGTTCCTCCCATGATTGGATGTGAGTGCTGAGCCTTTCTGCTATGGTTCTTGGATGAGTTCCTCCCATGATCGGATGTGAGTGCTGGGCATTTCTGACATGTTTCTTGGATGTATTCCTCCCATGGTCAGATGTGAGTGTTGGGCGTGCCTTTCTGACCTGGTTGTTGGATGTGTTCCTCTCATGGTTAGATGTAAGTGTTGGGTGGGCCATTCTGAATTAGGGTCAGATATAATCGTTGAAGAAGATCTACATGGAGGCTAGGCCTACAACCAGCATGGAAAAGGGCTGGCTCTGTAGAACTTCCTATGACGAGAAGAATCGACAGATAGCACCAGTGATGATGACCCAGTGATGATCAAGATCGAGTGATGATCCAGATTGAGTGATGATCTAGATCTACTTATGATGATCTAGCAGTGATGATCCAGATCCAGTGATGATGATCCAGCAGTGATGACCCAGATCCAGTGATGATCTAGATCCGATAGTGAATATGACTTGAAGATGAAGATGAAGAGAACTCAATGATGATCCAGTGGATACAGAGAAGAAGACCTATGCTGATAAATTGTGTAGAGAGAATACCTTCCTAGTTAAGAGGGAGTGTTGATGTATTTGTAACTTCGAAATGTATTCACTTGTATATTTTATGTATTGTACCCCGATGTTTACTCTGGGAAGTATCTGTAATGTAATTGAGTCATGTCATGCCCCGATGTTCCTATCGGGAGATTCAATAATGTAAACAAGTCATGTAAATTCATAGAGGGAAACCCTTCCTATTGATCAAGGGTTAAAGTCCCCACAGTTGTGGGGCCCTAGGGTTATTAGACTCTCCTAGAGAAGTCAGCCCTAGTGAGTTATTGTCAACTCAGGAATTAGTATAAATAGAGAGTGAGTCTCTCTATTTATCACACATTCACTCACACTCAGTTGTAGTGCATAACTGAGAGAGAAGAAGTTGTTGGGACGAGAGAGAGAGAGACTACTGTTGTCGGGAGATCATCTTACTATTTTGGGGTTTTGCTTTTGGTGTTGATTCTATCTCTGAGGAAGTTGCAGGGTTTTCTCCTTTATGGTTTACCCGAGGAAAATCTTTGTGTCTATTGTCTCTTGTGTTTGATTGTTGTGCTTGTTATTCTCTCAGTTAAAGATCCTAAGATAATGCTAACTTGAATGATAAAAATATAACATGCTTTATACCCCCCATCACAACCTGTAACTGAAAAATTGTGGTGGTTCAACTACCCCTTTGGGGATGAAAATATTGAAGATATTTTCTTTCCTAGTGACTACTCCTGGACACTTTAGGAGCAGACTACTAAGAATGTGTTAAGCCAATTTGTTTCCTCAACAACCTGTATAGATTTTCCTCAGTCTTTTGCTCAGTTAAATCAAATTTTTGGAGATGAGTTTCAAGAAAATATGGCCCTCTCAACATTTTTCGATACATCATGTGTCTTTGAAATTGAAGAGTATATAGGGTATTATACCATACCTTGTGAATTTGGCCCTAGAAAAGGTCTACATGTAAATGTAGGGTTAACCGAGAGTCAACAAGAACAGTTGCTTAAGGTCCTTAAAATTCAATCCAGAGCATTTGCATGAGAGTACACTGATATGAATGTTATGCAACCTGACACTTGTACTCATCATATTTACATGGATGCCAGTATATCCCCTATAAGGTAGCCCCAAAGGAGGATGAATCATGCTTTGAAGGACATAGTTAAAGAAGAGTTACAAAAACTCCTCAATGCCAGTTTCATCTACCCAATTTTAGATAGTAAATAGGTATCTCCTCTAGTGGTGGTCCCAAAGAAAGTCATAGGGAAACGACATATTTTTATTGAATTCTAAGAACTAAATAAGGCCACACTTAAGGACTACTTTCCTTTTCCCTTTATTGACCAAGTGCTAGATACCTTGTCCGAAAAACAATACTTTTCCTTTCTTGACAGGTATAGTGGATACAATCATATTTTGATAGCACCCGAGGATCAAGATAAGACTACTTTTGCATGCCCTTGGGGGACATGTGCCTATAATTTTTTTCCATTTGGCCTATGTAACGCACCTGCCACTTTTCAATGTGCAGTTTTACGAATTTATGTTGATCTTATACATGACTGCGTAGAGGTGTACATGGATGATTTTACAGCTTATGGTAATATCTTTGAAGAGGCTCTTGATAATATTGAGAAGGTCCTGATCCGATGTCAAGAAACAAACCTAGCCCTTAGCCACGAAAAATGTAAGATGTTATTAATAGAAGGCATAGCCTTGGTGCATCATGTCTCTTCACAAGGGATCAAGGTAGATCCTGCTAAAATAGAAGTAATTGTTGGTCATCCCTCTCCAAAAACTCAAAAGGAGGTAAGAAGCTTTCTTGGCCATGCAGGTTACTACCGACGTTTTATTGAAAATTTCACTAAAATAGTTGGACCACTGTTTAAACTGCTTATGAAGGATATAGAATTCCAATGGACTGAATCCTGTCAAAGTGCTTTCGAGCTCTTAAATGCTAAGCTATCAGTAGCACCAATACTCAGGGGTCCTGATTGGTCTCTTCCTTTTCATATATCCACTGATGATTATGGCATGGCCATAGGAGAAGTCCTTAGTCAAAAACAAGGTCAAGCATCTTATTCCATCTACTTTATTAGCAAAAATTTGACTCCTGCCGAACTGAATTACACTATTAATGAAAAGGAGTTTTTGGTAGTAGTCTACTCTATCAATAAATTTCGCCATTACATCACAAGATATGAAGTTTTTGTGCATACAAACCATTCTACCATCACATTTTTATGAATAAACCAATTACCAATGGTAGGGTGACCCGATGGCTTCTTCTATTACGATAATTTAAAATTACCATCATTGATCGACCTGGTAGAGAGAATTTGGTAGCATATTTCCTCTCTCGTATTCAACATTATGATGGTGCTAAACATATTGATGATACTTTCCTTGATTAACATCTATTTTTTGTGTCTGTTCAATCTCCTTGGTTTGTAGACATTATTAATTATTTAGCAACTGGGAAATTACCAAACCACTTGTCTCCACATGAGAAACGTCAAGTTTTCATCCAAAGTTCTAATTACTTTTGGGTTGATAATGACCTTTTTCATACCGGCCCAGATCTTATTATCAGATTATGTGTATGGGAGGATGAGATGACATAAATCCTCCATGCATGCCATGATGGGCCATGTGGTGGACACTTTTTTGACAAGTGGACAACATACAAAGTGCTGCATTTTGGGTACTACTGGCCAAGCATTTTTAAGGATGCTTCCAGGTATGTTAGAGGATGTGATAGTTGCCAAACAATGGGTAGACCTACATCATCTGACAAGATGCATTTACAGCCTCAGGTCATGATTGAGGCTTTTAAGAAATGGGCTCTTGATTTTGTAGGGCTAATCTCTCCCATGTCCCGCTAAGAGAAGTACATCTTGGTTTGCACAGATTATGTCCCCAAATGGGTAGAAGCTAAATCTTTGTTTCAAGCCACAAAGAAATCTGTGGTAGAATTTATATATGAAGAGATATTTACTCGATCTGGTGTTCCTAGGGAAATTGTCACTGACCAAGGTTCTCAATTCACTTCTAAATTGATGAAAGAACTTACCATGAAATATATTATCCGACATTGTAAGTCCTCACCTTACCATCCTCAAGCCAATGGCCAGGTAGAGTCAACCAATAAGGTATTGGAAGCTATCTTAACCAAAACTATTCAGCTCCATCATCAGGATTGGGCAGATAGACTCCCAAAGGCTTTGTGGGCCTATAGAATAACTTGGAGAAACGCTACTAGACATACACCCTATGAGCTAGTATATGGGAAACAAGTCCTTTTACCTATTGAATTCCAAGTTAAGACTTTTCGTATGGCTGTACAATTAGGTATGGATTTGGAAGAGGCATGAAAACAACGAATTTTACAGATTAATGCATTAGATGAGATTAGGCTAGATGCACTCCAAAGGACAATGTTAATACAAAATCAATGAAAGAAATGGCATGATAAATTTATTAAGCAAAATAAGTTTAATACTGGGGATTGGGAATTACTATTTGACTCAAGGTAAAAAAATTTCAAAGGAAAATTAACTACTCGTTGGATGGGTCCATATGAGGTAGTTACAGCCTTCGATAATGGGTCAGTAGAAATTAAGACAATTGATGATTTGCAAACTTCCTTTGTCATAAATGGACACATACTTAGACTTTATCATCAACCAATATCTAGACAAGATTTTGTGAAGAATGTCTTACAACAAAAGGAGATGGAGTTGGTTGAAGAGGAAGTCATTCCTCCTCCTCGTGATTCTTAAATTATTTTGTGTTGTCTTTATGTATATATGTAAATATATATTTATTTCTTTAATAAATAAAATTCATTTCTAATAAGATGACTACATTTATGCAGGGAATTTAGTTTTATAACCAGCTTATGGAATTTTGTCAAATAAAACGAGAAGGCTCTTTTCCTTTGTCTAAACTTTGATAGATTTTATATGACTTTTTCTCGATACATATGTTTTTGTTGGGAATAAATTTGAATCATCTGACAAGTAGTTTTGCAGTTTGATTACAAGAACCTTGTCTCTTTAATCATCCCATGAAATGTTGCCTAAAAAAGGAAGTGCTCTAAGAACTCATAATACATCCTAACTCTTTTTCTTTAAAAAAAGGGATTTATAATGAAATTAAAATGTTCTCTATATCATTCCTAGCCACTTTCTTCAATGATTCCTTATGATTTTATGGCATTTGATTCAGATATGCACATTTCTGACTTATCATTAGAACAATTGCTTAAGACCTAATCTAATCATTATGTTCTTCAAAATTCTATCTTACACCTATGGACTACTAGTTCATCCTATGCTCATTATCAAAACTTGTCTCTTATGCATTTTTGAGGTAACTCAAGAGTAAGTGAAATTCTTGTTTGAGGGGAACATTACTTCTGTTTTATGAAGAAGATAGACTGAGAGGTCAAGGAATAGCTTTAAGTTATCTTTTGACAGGATTTATAATTTACGCCATTATTATAAGGTTCGCTCTAAAAATTTGAATTATGTGTATTAGCGGGATTAACTCGCTCTAAGTACCAACCGACTTATACATATTAAAAATTTTATATGAAGCAAACCCATCACAGTACTAAACATGCTTGTTGGCAGCGGGTCCATACTAAGTAACATATTTAAACAAGGAATCCTGGTAAGTGCAAGTAAACCCGTCGAGGTTCTAAACAAGCTCGCTGGCAGCGGGGCTATGCATGCATGGTACTAAGATAAACCCATCGAGGTACTGAACAAGCCTGCTGGAAGAGGGGCAATATCGGGTAAAATAGATCTTGTTAATGCATCACTATGCACATGGTTTGTAAAAAAAACAAATAAGAAAAGGAAAAATACATGTTTAGGCCAATTCTTTTTCATATCATTAGAGAATAGTTGTAATTTGGACTTGGACTCGGTCATCTAATTCAATAATACCTAGGATATGATTATTCTAGAAATGGGACCCATATTTATAGAAATCTCACAAACTCTAGGGTGAACTTAAAATATTCTTTGGGTGACAAGAGATCCTTAAGATGAGGCATGAATGACTAGTTTCTCCTATGGCACTTTTTGCATCAGTTATACTATCATTATTTGTATGGTCTCCCTAACCACTGTTATTTTTTATGGAAATACATATCTGAATCATCTCCATTTACTAGTTAGTATTTATTTTTCTTACATAAATAATAGCAACATATTAGAACTATTTGTTAAATTATTTAGACATTCATCATTTTTTCTTTGATGGCTTGAGGACACACCATATTTTTGGTTTGGGGGGGGATTAGAACTGTTTTTACTTTATGAATGTTTATAGAAAGTTTCATTTATTTCTGACAAAAGTGTAGGTGTTTTCAAGATAATGCAAGTAGTGGAACTTGGTTCTAATCTTTGATGAATGAAGAAGAGCACGACTGAAGTTTCAATAGAGTTGTTTTACATAATCCTTTTGTGTGCTGGAAGCCTAGAAAAATTCACTGCATAATTAGCAGCAACTAGATCCAGCAAAGTGTATTTTTGAACAGAAGGTCCATATGAAGGATCATAGGAAGGATTGAATGTTGGTCCGAATGGAATGCTAAATGATGATCCGAATGAAAATTATAACGTTATAGCAACATGATGTCAAAATGTCAATTTCTTTTAATTTTCATGAGAAAAGAGTTTAATTACTTGGATCATACCCATAATTAGTGGGTCTCATTCACATGCTTACAAAAGCATTATGATTTCATTAGGAGTCACCTCGACCTATGATTTTGATTATGATTTCGATATGATATGATATCGTTTAACTCTATATCAATATGATATGATTTTAGGATATTTTTTATTGTCGTTTCCCTTACCCTCTCATCAAATCACACGTGAAAATCGTCAAGTGTCCTGTCATCCTATTGATTAGAATTATTATGGTCTTAAATGTATTTTTATGGATTACGTAATAAATAAATCATTCAACTTTGTTGTACGGAATAATACACCTAATAACCGAAGGTCGGGGTTACCAACATACTCAAACACTTGCAGACAATTGACTCTTGAAGTACAGAATAGGAAAAAGGAGGGTTAGAAGGACTTACTTGTTAAACGACGTTTGATCCTTGCTATTCTCTTCCTCTCTGTTCCACTTCTAGAATCTCCAGGATTGCTCCTCTTTCACCTGTGTTGAGGCCTGGAAAATTGCAGGAGGCAACAGTAAGGGATTCTCCCCAATCAACGTTCCCAACTAGCCCGTTGACTGTTTGGTGTAGGGAATCCGTCCGGTTTGCGGTCCGGCTACCGTAGGTCAAGTGACAAAACAAAGGCTTTACCGGTTGCGGCCCGGTCCACCAAGTTTTTTGTGTTTTGACTTAAGATATGAAATGCAAGTGCCTAACTAAATGCAGGGTGATAAAAATGCAGGGAGCAATCACAATGTGATGCGCAGGTTCTTACCTTTCGTCTTAGGGCTCGCAAACATTCAAAATCACATACGACAATAAAATAAACTATCTATCTAACTATCCCTATGGAGAAGAATTAGCATTTAATGGTGAGTAATACATTTTGTACGTGCATAATGAAGAATTACAGATAGCTGATACTCCATTCAAGGCACATGAACAATTACGAATATTCAAATAACCAGATAGCCGATCATTTTATAAGCAACATTTCTTACTCACAGTGGAAGAAATCCTGAAGATACTGAAGAACATTTAACAAAAACATAGGTTTAGGAAATTAAACATTCTCACAGTAAATGAAACATGGCTAAAAACGAAATAGTTCCTCTTCAGCGTTATTCCTTGAGTTGCATTGATACATTCCACATTTCACTCTCTCCAGTAGGCAAACTTCCAGTTTTTCTTTGCAAAATGAAATAGTTCCTCTTACAAGAAAACATTACAAAATTCTCTCGGGGAAAAATCCCTTTCTCATTCCTACTTTCAAATATTTAAACTACAATTTGCAACCTTTGGGCTGCCTCCTCTGTCCCTCTCTCAGCTTCCCAACGCTTCGAATTCTTCTGCGAACTATTGAGTAACTGATAGATCTTCAGGTTCCATTTCTCCGTTCCCATTCCCGTTGTCCTTTATTTCGCTTGTCCTTCTAGCCTCAGTTCGATCTACGCCGAAACGCTCAGCTATACCTTCGCGCCATCGTAGTTCCACCAATCCCTTAGATCCACCTGCACAAAAACAGAGATGCATCATTTATCGGATTTACGTTACAAAACAGAACAACACATTATACCCTTGAAACGGCTGAACCATGAAGAAGACTGGGGATATCCCTAACATCGGAAAGGTGGGCCAACTAGCAGGCTGGAAGGCTATTAATCGGACGTCGGAGAGATAGTACATCGGAGGCTAAATGGTTGTTTCATCCGAAATGGAGGACGAGACAAAGGCTAAAGACAAGCGATGAGGGAAGGAGGAGGCTTAGTCGGACGTCGGCAGACAATAGAATCGGAAGTTAAAGGGCTCTCCCAGCCGCAACGGCGGACGAGTCAAGGCTACAGGAAAGCGGTTGAAGGTTAATACGAATCGGCCGTCGGGGGGATTTAGACTTTGAATGCTCTCTAGCTCTTCTCAGCCACAACGGCGGAAAGGTAAAGGCTCTGGACAAGTGATTAAAGACAAAACGAATCGGACGTCGGCATGATTTGACTTCGGATGGAAATAGCAACTTCAGAAGCTGCAACGGTAGATAGGAGAAAGGTTAAGACTTCCGACCAATGGAAAAACTTGGAAAAACTAAATGCTTCAGTCAGCTACGACCATTTAACAAAGGACAACGAACTGTCATACCTCCGCAATGGCGACCACAGCAGAGCTAACTGGTTTGATACGCAAAACAAAAATAAAAGTTACGGCTCACCAGAAACTTCATCGCAATCAGAATCTGAACCTTGGTCAAGAATTAAGCTTTGTAGTTATTACAAAATAAAACACAGATCAATACTCAAAAGATTCAACGATCAAACCAAAATCATGAGGAGGGGTCCTGAATTTAAGAAATTTGGGGAGGAAAGTTGCAGTTGCAACAACTGGCGATTACCTGGTGAACCTAGATCTCTGGGTGATTATACTTTGAGTGACAGACTGTTTAACCAAAATGTATCAAATGAATTCTTCCAGCTATCCGGATTTCTCAGATGACCGAAGTGTGTACCTTAATCATTGATGCTAGTTCAATTTGGGGAAAGCGAAAACCGAGACCTTCAAGTCCAGATAACTCTGTTGAGGCCAGAGTATGAGTTTTATTATTACCTCTGTCTTCAGGTAGCTAACAGCGTGAAAACTACAGGATTGTAGCAGATAGTAAACAACAATATCCATTTGTTCCTCGTTCCCATGCCATTTAACACTTTTGTGCTTTTGGACTTTTGTCCCTCTCAACTGAGTTCTTCTGTACGCCTTTCTTACTGAATTTTAATTCAGGATCCTCTGTCCCATAGTGTCCTTTTGTGTGAGTGGTGTACTTCAAGTTTCAGCCCACGGACAGAGAGGATCTTTTGGCAATTTAGTACTTATGATTCAGCACCCGCTTTGATTTATGATGCCTTTACAGAAGTTCTGACTCTTTATTTTCCTTTAGGCCTTTGTTTCTTGGCATGGGATCATTTATATTTAATACACTGTTTACCTTGCCTCTTTCCATGGGTCCTTTGCTGTTGTTTCCTTAGAACATTTTAAGTGTGACGTGGGTGGAGCCCCAACATAGTACTCCAGACTTCTTGAATCCAGTTTATTTCACAAGGGTTAAGCATGACTTCAAGGCACATATAATTTTATTCGAGAAAACTGTTAGGCTGGAAGAAATCATTAGCAACACACAGGCTGACACTCAACATATTTGCTATTCCCAAAAAGATCTTAATATCCCCCCAGACAAATGCTAGTTCGTTTCTTTTATTGAAAATCAACAACTCAAATGAAAGCCTGGCTTGAAAACAACCACATGAAAGCATGACTCGAAAACAACCAAATAGCTTATTTATGTACAAGACAGAAAACTCAAAGAAACTCAAGAAAAGTAAGGCTTGAGAACCAGGCCATTAACTGGCAAGTTCTCCTCCCATCCCTGTAAATCTTGCAGCTTATAAGTAGCAGGGCCAAGTTTTGCTGAGATTTGAAACGGGCCTACCCACAACTGCTGGAACTTAGTATGCTTTCCCTTCTCATCATGGGGATGATCCCATTTGAGAACTAGGTCTCCCACTTCCAAGTCCTTTTTCCCAGCTTTCTGTTTGTCAAACCACCTTTTTACTACCTCCTGTTGTTGCTTAAAACGTTCTTTGGCCTTGGATCTGGCCTCCTCTGCCTTTAGGAGATTATATATTCTCATTTGTAAAACTTCATTCTCCGACCCACTAGACTCTTGAGCTAAAATAGAAGACGGTAGCATGATATTGGGAGGCAGGATGGCTTCCTTACCGTACAAAAGGGTATAGGGTCACACTCCTATTGCAGACTTGGGGGTGACTATGTCAGCCCACAGGGCGTTGGGTAAGGATGAGTGCCAACTTCTCTGGTTTTTTATTACAGTCTTCTTCAGAATTCTAATGAGGTTTTTATTAGAGGATTCAGCCAGGCCATTCCCTTGCGGATAGTAGTTGGCAGAATAATGTAATTTTATCCCTTTATCATGAGCAAATGTAGTCAATTTAATTGATGAAAAGTATTTAGCATTATCAAAAACTAACGAAATTGGAACTCCAAACCTGGTCATGATATGATCTTGTAGAAAGCTAATGACTTCGTCTTCGTTTATCTTGCGCAATGGGATAGCTTCGACCCAATGAGTGAAATAGTCAGTCGCAGTAAGAATGTACTTGTGCAGGAGGGACGAATTCGGTTTTATTTCTCCAATAATGTCCAGCCCCCATTGTTCAAATGGTTCCATGACCATCACAGGCTTTAGAGGTGCTGCTACTTTAGGCTGTCTTCCACCACATCTTTGACAAATATCGCATCTTCTGACATGTGCATGTGCATCTTTAAAGAGTGTAGGCCAATAGTAACCAGCTCTAAGGATTTTGTGGGCGGTAGTGTCACCTGAATAATGTCCCCTAGCCGGACCATCGTGTAATTCAGACATTACTTTCTCAGCATCCTCTTTCTCCAAGCATCTCAGGAGGACTCCATTGTAGTTCTTTCTGAATAATACGCCTTCTACGATTTGGTAGGAAGTTGATTTCAAACGCAGAGCTCTCCTTTGTTTTGAACTCCAATGTTCTGGCAACAGCCCTGACTACAAGTAATGCACAAGGTCTCTATACCAAGACTCAGGATCCATGAACAAAGGACATACATCGATTACATGCAATTCGGCTTCATCTTCCCATGCTTGTTCTTCGTTGTTTCTGCTTCCAATCATCAATTTGCATAATCCTTGACCTTTCACTATAGAGGCTGGCTTGAATTCAAGGTCGTATTCTTGAAGAGCTGTTACCCAGATGCCCCTTCTTTCTCCTAATTCTTTCTGAATGAGAAGGGATCTTACAGCTGGGTAAGGGACTATTACCTTGGTTCAATTTTTTAATATATAAGGCCTGAATTGCTTTACTGCCTTAAATACTGTGTAAGCTTGCTTATTAATGGCTGGGTATTTTAATTCAGCCCCTTGAAGCCCAGTGCTCATGAAATAGATTGGGAATTCATCACCCCCGTCCTCTTTTTGTGTAAGCATGGCTGCCAATGAATCATCGGATGCAAATGTGTACATAATAAAGTCTTTACCAAAGTCTGGACTTTTCAGGGAGGGAGCATGTGCAACATCAGTCTTGATTTTGCTGAAATCATTCTTTTCGGTTTTGTTCCACTTAAACTGTGCATTTTGCTTGACCATCTGCTGCAGTGGCTTAACAGTCTGGGCAAAATTAGGCACGAACCTTCGTACGAAATTTATTGTTCCCATGAAATATTGCATTCCCTTTTTATTATGGGGCATAGGGATTTGTTCAATGGCCTTAATTCTTTCTGGGTCTATAGATATACCTCTCTTTGAAACTATATGCCCCAGTAACTTGCCTTCTGTGACCGCAAAAACGCACTTCTTAGGATTGAGGGAAATGCCATATTTCCGGCAGCGTTCGAAAATTTGCTTCAGGTGGAACGTGTGCTCCCCTCTTTTCTTCGAAAATATTGTGATGTCATCAAGGTACACCACAACACTTCGTCCAATCAGTCCGCGAAAAGCTATGTCCATAGCTCTCTGAAATTTCGCTCCAGCGTTAATCAGTCCAAAGGGCATCCTTCTATAGGAAAAAGTCCCCCATTTAGTTCTGAATGTTGTCTTCAATCTATCTTCCTCGGCTACTAACACTTGGTTGTAACCAGAGAACTCGTCTAACAATGAAAACAATTCAGAACCGGAAACCATCTGTAGCAACTGCTCCATGGGAGGCACCGGATAGTTGTCTTTATTTGAGGCGTGGTTTAAGTTTCTGAAGTCCACGCACATTCTGATTTCTCCCGACTTTTTTCTGACTAGCACTAAATTTGACACCCACTCAAAGTGCCTGACTTTAAAAATAATTCTAGCATCCAACAATTTCTTCACTTCGCTCTGGATTAGTGGTTCCAACTTCGGGTGCATCTTCCTCAACGGCTGCTGATATGGCTTGACGCCTGCTTTAATAGGGACGATATGCTTGATGATGTTGGTGTCGTAGGTTTTCAAGTCTTCGTACGCCCATGCAAAAACGTCTTTATATTGTTTAAATAGGCCGACGAATTTGTCTCTTTCTGCTAGTGAACAGCATTTGCCGAGATTCACGAACTTAGGATTGTTCTCAGTCCCCAAATTTATTAGCTCAAACTGTAGAGTTGAGCTGTGCGTCGTCACATTAGCGGGTCTTCTGAACTTTTCATTCAAGTCAAACATCTTCTCTAACATTCTGTCCCCTTTAGGAATGAAATTATCATATTTCATCTCAGCCTGATGTTCCTCATCGTCTATAATGGCTCCTTTAAAGATCTCATCATTTGTCAAACACTCGATTATTTGTTGATCATTGTCAAATACTCGCAGGTTGGTGATCATGTCAGGTACCGAAGGCCTGAAAAGTAATTCAACAGAACATCTGTTATTAGTGGGTACCATCCTGGCGGCTGATGTGGCCAAAAGATCAGCGGCCGCATTTTTCATTCTTGGGATTGAAATAATATTGAATGCATGAAAACATTTAAGCAAATACCATACCTCGTTTTGGTAAGCTTTTAAGTGGGGGGAAACACAATGTATTTGATTTCTTATTTGCTTTACAACTATTTATGAGTCTCCAAAAACTTTTAAATTACTTACCTTCAATTCAATCGCTTTCTTGAGTCCCTGTACCAGTGCTTCATATTCGGCTGTATTGTTAGTACATTCAAACTCTAATCTACATGATAGGAAATGTTTATTCTTTTGTGGATCAATAAGGACATAGCCAGCCCCTGACCCTTCTAATGTCTTTGAGCCATCAAAAAATAAAGTCCAAAAATCACTAACTACTGAAGGTAAATCTATTCTTACTGCTAAGTCTACTATTTTACAATCAATCTCATCAGCCTGAGAAAAGCGAAGGAGATCAGGCTGGGTGTCAGATGTGTCGCTGGCCTCTTCCGCTTGATAATTTCCTGGTTCCAATTCGAGAAAATAGTTTCCCAACACAGAATCAACTGATACATTCTTCTCATTCAGCTGAGTAACATTGTACTTCATGTGAGGCTCTCTTAAAATTTTAATCTGGTTTGGACTCCCCTTGTATGGCAACCAAAAATGTGACCAATCTGAGGAAAAATATCCATTTAATTTAGCTGACCAATCTCTGCTCAGAACCAGACCGTAAGCGTCTGGTATGTCAGCCACCACGATATTAATGACTTGGCATACTTTGTCATTGGATTCCAGATGGATTAGGACGTCTTCCATTTGACCAATTACCTTAACGTCTGTCCTATCCAATTGAACTACCCTCCACGTGGTTGGCTTAGGCTGCCCATTTATTTTCTTACATACTGATATGGGAATGACATTTATTGACGCCCCTGAGTCTACCAAACAATTGTGCACGTTATGATTAAAAATTTCAAATGTTAGGAGAAAAGGTGGATGTTTACATTTAGACTCACCTCCAATGCTGGTTTCTCCAATTTCCTCTTCGCCTTGAGGTTGATTGTCCGTAGGTGGCTTCTCTTCCGATTCTTCAAGTGCTCTCAACAATATTTCTTTCTGTTGAGGTACTTTGCACATTTCAAATAGTGGGACGTTTGCTTTTATCTTTTTTAAATCTTCCACAATGTCATAATTCATTTGCTGTTCAGTAGAGTTATAGTTATCATCATTCACCTTTTCTTCGTTTGGCTTGGGCGGTGTTCTATTCTGCTCAGGATCTTGGCTAGTGATCGTGAATTCAGGAATTATATCAGCCAAGGGTTTATGTTGGAATTTCTTCTTAACGTTTCTCTACAACCTCCTGATCTTTGGGAGCATCAGACTATCATCTTTAACCGTCCTTTGACTTCTTGTTGTTACATTGGCATCCACAACTTCCTTGTATCCTTGACTCCTTTCCTCTTCAGCATCGAATAAAAAAACAGAATTCCATACAGCCATGGTTTCCTCGTCCTGCTCTTTAGTAGTAGTAGCAGCAGAATTCTCTTTTCTTTCTTCATTGCCTTCCTCTGTTAATCTTGAATCCAACATTTGATTCATGAATAGTGTCATTGAATTTATCCATTGCAGACAATTCTTTTTGGAGTGAGGCTGCTGGTGAAAGGTGCAGAAATTTTCCATCCCTATCTCTGTCAGATTCATAGACGCAGTATTGTGAGGAGGAGGTTGGGACTGATTGTTTTCCTCCCTTTTCTTATAATAAGGCCTGTAGAACTTATGTGTTTCCTTCTCTTTCTCTAAGTCTATGATCTTATTAGAGAGATTTTGCATCATTTTGGCCATACTTTCATAATCTGGTGCTTTCTCCTCTTTAGGCCTAATGAACAATAAAGTTTTCTTTCTCTCTTCTGATTATTGAGGGTAATATTCAATACTCTCCCTTTTAGCCTCCACCACTTCTGCTTCTTCATAGGTTTCTTTCAGAGTAGGCTTGGCCCTACCTTTCGCAAACATGGCCAAATCAGGACCCAAAGCTGAAGTATAGTACTCAATCAGTACTTTGTCTGAAGGCTTATCTGTTTCAGAAAAGTTATTAAGATATGCTGCGAACCTTTGTGTGAAACTGTGCACTTTTTCCTTTTTCTCTTTCTTCAGTGCAAATAGTCCTTTCATAAGGGCTGCGTGAGTCTTTTGAACTGCATACTTACTTCTGAAAATTCTCTCGAAAGTATCCCAATCTGGGATAGAATTAGCAGGCAACCCAAAGTACCAAGATGCAGCAGTCCCTTTGAGGGTATGCGGGAAAATTCTGTACACTACATCTTCATGTTCCCCAGCTCTCAATCCTTCTATTTCCAAGTAAAAACTCTGCAAATGATCATCCAC
The DNA here is from genome assembly GCA_001517045.1 of Pseudotsuga menziesii. Taxonomy (NCBI): domain Eukaryota; kingdom Viridiplantae; phylum Streptophyta; class Pinopsida; order Pinales; family Pinaceae; genus Pseudotsuga; species Pseudotsuga menziesii. The sequence continues at coordinate 41,282 of LPNX010293568.1, forward strand.
TAACATCTTCTCATTCGGATCGAACTTAGGCAATAACTTTTCAAAGGCCTGAGGTAGGTCATTCAAAGGAGGAGTCAGGTTTAGGGGTGACCTGGCTTTCCATGCAGGTGGTGGATTTGGTGGATTGGGAAGAGGTTGGTTGGAGTTAACACCAGCCATGAGTTGAGGTGGAGAGTGAGGAGGTGAACCAACAAGGGTGTGAACAGGATAAATGTAAGGGGTTTCTGGGCCTTCTTGATTCAAAGGTAGCTCAACTTCTTGCAAGGCAGTTTCCACAAGTTCTTCCCAGTCTCCAACCAGCACTGAGTCTTCTGTTATAGGATGGTCTTTCTTCTTGTATTCTCTTCTAGGTAAGTCAGGGATAATTGGCAACCCTCCAAGCTTCTTTACGTATGCCCGGGTGTGTCTTCTTAGGTCGTTAACTACTTCGTTACCAACAGCATATAGATGTTCTCTGTTTTCTTCTTCCAGAAATGGATTACGCGGTCCACTACTTTCAGAACTGTAACCAGCGGAATAATCTTGGGAAAACGGGTTTCCTCGACCAGCCAGGCACTGGCGGCCCTCCTTCTATCGCCAATTCTGTTGAGGCCTGGAAAATCACAGGCGGCAACAGTAAGGGATTCTCCCCAATCAACGTTCCCAACTAGCCCGTTGACTGTTTGGTGTAGGGAATCCGTCCGGTTTGCGGTCTAGCTACCGTAGGTCAAGTGACAAAACAAAGGCTTTACCGATTGCGGCCCGGTCCACAAGGTTTTTTGTGTTTTGACATAAGATATGAAATGCAAGTGCCTAACTAAATGTAGGGTGATAAAAATGCATGGAGCAATCACAATGTGCAGTTTTACGAATTTGCCACTTTTCAATGTGCAGTTTTACGAATTTATGTTGATCTTATACATGACTGCGTAGAGGTTTACATGGATGATTTTACAACTTATGGTAATATATTTGAAGAGGATCTTGATAATATTGAGAAGGTCCTAATCCGATGTCAAGAAACAAACCTAGCCCTTAGCCACGAAAAATGTAAGATGTTATTAATAGAAGGCATAGCCTTGGCGCATCATGTCTCTTCACAAGGGATCAAGGTAGATCCTGCTAAAATAGAAGTAATTGTTGGTCATCCCTCTCCAAAAACTCAAAAGGAGGTAAGAAGATTTCTTGGCCATGTAGGTTACTACCGACGTTTTATTGAAAATTTCACTAAAATAGTTGGACCATTGTTTAAACTGCTTATGAAGGATATAGAATTCCAATGCACTGAATCCTGTCAAAGTGCTTTCGAGCTCTTAAATGCTAAGCTATCAGTAGCACCAATACTCAGGGGTCCTGATTGGTCTCTTCCTTTTCATATATCCACTGATGATTATGGCATGGCCATAGGAGAAGTCCTTAGTCAAAAACAAGGTCAAGCATCTTATGCCATCTACTTTATTAGCAAAAATTTGACTCCTTCCGAACTGAATTACACTATTAATGAAAAGGAGTTTTTGGAAGTAGTCTACTCTATCAATAAATTTCTCCATTACATCACAGGATATCAAGTTTTTGTGCATACAAACCATTCTACCATCACATTTTTCATGAATAAACCAATTACCAATGGTAGGGTGACCCGATGGCTTCTTCTATTACGAGAATTTAAAATCACCATCGTTGATCGACCTGGTAGAGAGAATTTGGTAGCATATTTCCTCTCTCGTATTCAACATTATGATGGTGCTAAACCTATTGATGATACTTTCCTTGATTAACATCTATTTTTTGTGTCTATTCAAACTCCTTGGTTTGTAGACATTATTAATTATTTAGCAACTGGGAAATTACCAAACCACTTGTCTCCACATGAGAAACGTCAAGTTTTCATCCAAAGTTCTAATTACTTTTGGGTTGATAATGACCTTTTTCATACCGGCCCAGATCTTATTATCAGATTATGTGTATGGGAGGATGAGATGACATAAATCCTCCATGCATGCCATGATGGGCCATGTGGTGGACATTGTTTTGACAAGTGGACAGCATACAAAGTGTTGCATTTTGGGTACTACTGGCCAAGCATTTTTAAGGATGCTTCCAGGTATGTTAGAGGATGTGATAGTTGCCAAACAATGGGTAGACCTACATCATCTGACAAGATGCCTTTACAGCCTCAGGTCATGATTGAGGCTTTTAAGAAATGGGCTCTTGATTTTGTAGGGCTAATCTCTCCCATGTCCCGCTAAAAGAAGTACATCTTGGTTTGCACATATTATGTCCCCAAATGGGTAGAAGCTAAATCTTTGTTTCGAAACACAAAGAAATCTGTGGTAGAATTTATATATGAAGAGATATTTACTTGATCTGGTGTGCCTAGGGAAATTGTCACTAACCAAGGTTCTCAATTCACTTCTAAATTGATGAAAGAACTTACCATGAAATATAGTATCTGACATTGTAAGTCCTCACCTTACCATCCTCAAGCCAATGGCCAGGTAGAGTCAACCAATAAGGTATTGGAAGCTATCTTAACCAAAACTATTCAACTCCATCATCAGGATTGGGCAGATAGACTCCCAAAGGCTTTGTGGGCCTATAGAATAACTTGGAGAAACGCTACTAGACATACACCCTATGAGCTAGTATATGGGAAACAAGTCCTTTTACCTATTGAATTCCAAGTTAAGACTTTTCGTATGGCTGTACAATTTAGGTATGGATTTGGAAGAGGCACGAAAACAATGAATTTTACAGATTAATGAATTAGATGAGATTAGGCTAGATGCACTCCAAAGGACAATGTTAATACAAAATCAATGAAAGAAATGGCATGATAAATTTATTAAGCAAAAGCAGTTTAATACTGGGGAATGGGAATTACTATTTGACTCAAGGTATAAAAATTTCAAAGGAAGATTGACTACTCGTTGGATGGGTCCATATGAGGTAGTTACAGCCTTCGATAATGGGTCAATAGAAATTAAGACAATTGATGATTTGCAAACTTCCTTTGTCGTAAATGGACACATACTTAGACTTTATCATCAACCAATATCTAGACAAGATTTTGTGAAGAATGTCTTACAACAAAAGGAGATGGAGCTGGTTGAAGAGGAAGTCATTCCTCCTCCTCCTTATTCTTAAATTATTTTGTGTTGTCTTTATGTATATATGTAAATATATGTTTATTTCTTTAATAAATAAAATTCATTTCTAATAAGATGACTACATTTATGCAGGGAATTTAGTTTTATAACCAGCTTATGGAATTTTGTCAAATAAAACGGGAAGGCTCTTTTCCTTTGTCTAAACTTTGATAGATTTTATATGACTTTTTCTCGATACATATGTTTTTGTTGGGAATAAATTTGAATCATCTGACAAGTGGTTTTGCAGTTTGATTACAAGAACCTTGTCTCTTTAATCAGCCCATGAAATGTTGCCTAAAAAAGGAAGTGCCTCTAAGAACTCATAATACATCCTAACTCTTTTTCTTTAAAAAAAGGGATTTATAATGAAATTAAAATGTTCTCTATATCATTCCTAGCCACTTTCTTCAATGATTCCTTATGATTTTATGGCATTTGATTCAGATATGCACATTTCTGACTTATCATTAGAACAGTTGCTTAAGACCTAATCTAATCATTATGTTCTTCAAAATTTTATCTTACACCTATGGACTACTAGTTCATCCTATGCTCATTATCAAAACTTGTCTCTTATGCATTTTTGAGGTAACTCAAGAGTAAGTGAAATTCTTGTTTGAGGGGAACATTACTTCTCTTTTATGAAGAAGATAGACTGAGAGGTCAAGGAATAGCTTTAAGTTATCTTTTGACAGGATTTATAATTTAGGCCATTATTATAAGGTTCGCTCTAAAAATTTGAATTATGTGTATTAGCGGGATTAACTTGCTCTAAGTACCAACCGACTTCTACATATTAAAAATTTTATATGAAGCAAACCCATCGCAGTACCAAAACATGCTTGTTGGCAGCGGGTCCATACTAAGTAACATATTTAAACAAGGAATCCTTGTAAGTGCAAGTAAACCCGTCGAGGTTCTGAACAAGATCGCTGGCAGCGGGGCTATGCATGCATGGTACTAAGATAAACCCATCGAGGTACTGAACAAGCCTGCTGGAAGAGGGGCAATATCGGGTAAAAGAGATCTTGTTAATGCATCACTATGCACATGGTTTGTAAAAAAAACAAAGAAGAAAAGGAAAAATACATGTTTAGGCCAATTCTTTTTCATATCATTAGAGAATAGTTGTAAGTTGGACTTGGACTCGGTCATCTAATTCAATAATACCTAGGATATGATTATTCTAGAAATGGGACCCATATTTATAGAAATCTCACAAACTCCGGGGTGAACTTAAAATATTCTTTGGGTGACAAGAGATCCTTAAGATGAGGCATGAATGACTAGTTTCTCCTATCGCACTTTTTGCATCAGTTATACTATCATTATTTGTATGGTCTCCCTAACCACTGTTATTTTTTATGGAAATACATATCTGAATCATCTCCATTTACTAGTTAGTATTTATTTTTCTTACATAAATAATAGCAACATATTAGAACTATTTGTTAAATTATTTATACATTCATCATTTTTTCTTTGATGGCTTGAGGACACACCATATTTTTGGTTTGGGGGGGGATTAGAACTGTTTTTACTTTATGAATGTTTATAGAAAGTTTCATTTATTTCTGACAAAAGTGTAGGTGTTTTCAGGATAATGCAAGTAGTGGAACTTGGTTCTAATCTTTGATGAATGAAGAAGAGCATGACTGAAGTTTCAATAGAGTTGTTTTACATAATCCTTTTGTGTGCTGGAAGCCTAGAAAAATTCACTGCATAATTAGCAGCAACCAGATCCAGCAAAGTGTATTTTTGAACAGAAGGTCCATATGAAGGATCATAGGAAGGATTGAATGTTGGTCCGAATGGAATGCTAAATGATGATCCGAATGAAAATTATAACGTTATAGCAACATGATGTCAAAATGTCAATTTCTTTTAATTTTCATGAGAAAAGAGTTTAATTACTTGGATCATACCCATAATTAGTGGGTCTCATTCACATGCTTACAAAAGCATTATGATTTCATTAGGAGTCACCTCGACCTATGATTTCGATTATGATTTCGATATGATATGATATCGTTTAACTCTATATCAATATGATATGATTTTAGGATATTTTTTATTATCGTTTCCCTTACCCTCTCATCAAATCACATGTGAAAATCGTCAAGTGTCCTGTCATCCTATTGATTAGAATTATTATGGTCTTAAATGTATTTTTATGGATTCTGTAATAAATAAATCATTCAACTTTGTTGTACGGAATAATACACCTAATAACCGAAGGTCGGGGTTACCAACATACTCAAACACTTGCAGACAATTGACTCTTGAAGTACAGAATAGGAAAAAGGAGGGTTAGAAGGACTTACTTGTTAAATGAAGTTCGATCCTTGCTATTCTCTTCCTCTCTGTTCCACTTCTAGAATCTCCAGGATTGCTCCTGTTTCACCTGTGTTGAGGCCTGGAAAATCGCAGGAGGCAACAGTAAGGGATTCTCCCCAATCAATGTTCCCAACTAGCCCGTTGACTGTTTGGTGTAGGGAATCCGTCCGGTTTGCGGTCCGGCTATCGTAGGTCAAGTGACAAAACAAAGGCTTTACCGGTTGCGGCCCGGTCCACCGAGTTTTTTGTGTTTTGTCTTAAGATATGAAATGCAAGTGCCTAACTAAATGCAGGGTGATAAAAATGCAGGGAGCAATCACAATGTGATGCGCAGGTTCTTACCTTTCATCTTAGGGCTCGCAAACATTCAAAATAACATACGACAATAAAATAAACTATCTATCTAACTATCCCTAGGGAGCAGAATTAGCATCTAATGGTGAGTAATACATTTTGTACGTGCATAATGAAGAATTACAGATAGCTGATACTCCATTCAAGACACATGAACAATTACGAATATTCAAATAACCAGATAGCCGATCATTTTATAAGCAACATTTCTTACTCACAGTGGAAGAAATCCTGAAGATACTGAAGAACATTTAACAAAAACATAGGTTCAGGAAATTAAACATTCTCACAGTAAATGAAACATGGCTGAAAATGAAATAGTTCCTCTTCAGCATTATTCCTTGAGTTGCATTGATACATTCCACATTTCACTCTCTCCAGCAGGAAAACTTGCAGTTTTTCTTTGCAAAATGAAATAGTTCCTCTTACAAGCAAACATCACAAAATTCTCCTGGGGAAAAAGCCCTTTCTCATTCCTACTTTCAAATATTTAAACTACAATTTGCGACCTTTGGGCTGCCTCCTCTGTCCCTCTCTCAGCTTCAAAATGCTTCGAATTCTTCTACGAACTATTGAGTAACTGACAGATCTTCAGGTTCCATTTCTCCGTTCCCATTCCCGTTGTCCTTTCTTTCACTTGTCCTTCTAGCCTCGGTTCGATCTACATCGAAACGCTTAGCTATACCTTCACGCCATCGTAGTTCCACCAATCCCTTAGATCCACCTGCACAAAAACAGAGATGCATCATTTATCGGATTTACGTTACAAAACATAATAGCACGTTATACCCTTGAAACGACTGAACCATGAAGAAGACTGGGGATATCCCTAACATCGGAAAGGTGGGCCAACTAGTAGGCTGGAAGGCTATTAATCGGACGTCGGAGATATAGTACATCAGAGGCTAAATGGTTGTTTCATCCGAAATGGCGGACGAGACAAAGGCTAAAGACAAGCGATGAGGGAAGGAGGAGGCTTTGTCGGACGTCGGCAGGCAATAGAATCGGAAGTTAAAGGGCTCTCCCAGCTACAACGGCGGACGAGTCAGGGCTACAGGCAAGCGGTTGAAGGTTAATACGAATCGTCCGTCGGGGGGATTTAGATTTTGGACGCTCTCTAGCTCTTCTCAGCCGCAACGACGGAAAGGTAAAGGCTCTGGACAAGCGATTAAAGACAAAACGAATCGGACGTCGGCACGATTTGACTTCGGATGGCAATAACAACTTCAGAAGCCGCAACGGAGGATGGGAGAAAGGTTAATACTTTCGACCAATGGAAAAACTTGGAAAAAATAAATGCTTCATTCAGCTTCGACCATTTAACAAAGGATATCGAACTGTCATACCTCCGTAACGGCGACCACAGCAGAGCTAACTGGTTTGATATGCAAAACAAAAATAAAAGTTACGGCTCACCAGAAACTTCATCGCAATCAGAATCTGAACCTTGTTCAAGAATTAAGCTTTGTATTTATTAAAAAATAAAACACAGATCAATACTCAAAAGATTCAACGATCAAACCAAAATCATGAGGAGGGGTCCCGAATTTAAGAAATTTGGGGAGGAAAGTTGCAGCTGCAACAACCTGTCAAGAAACACTCTTCCAGATACAAGATGATTCATGTACATATAAGAAGGTTAGATAAAACATATATCATACTAAAATATAAACATTCATCCAATCACAAGACATGAAACACATATGGAAGAAGTAATCTCTTTATTATCAATAATGGAAAGAGTTAAGGTTACAACCCAGCGTCTGAGACAAGGACTCCTCTGCAACCAAAGGATTCTGAGTTCAACTGCTCCAAAGAATTCTATATAAACTCCACCAGCATAACTTTTCTCTCCAAATGTAAGTAACCCACACCCTCCCCAAGGCCTGTATTTATATGGGTGAAATAAGGCAGTTCTCGAAGGTTGGGGAAGTTGTGGCAGTTGAGGAAATTAAGTTAAATGACTTTAACTAATCCCCAATCAACGAAAGTTTTTATGTTTTAATGTTTGAGACATATATGCGGGTATGCAGTAGAGAAACCCGCGAGTGATTCGTGGCTTAGTATGAGAGCAACCCGCGAATATAAGGATGCGCGACCTGTAACAACCGAGACTCGCGAATGATGCACGAATTGTATAATAGAAAAGTCGCGAATACATCTCAACATGGTTAAATGACAAAGTAACTAGGTGGATGGTGAGAGAATGTATTTCATGATAAACCAAGCTATAGTGTTTTGGGAAAACCTCTATCCATAGGTGTCCTTTTGTGTGCCAACATGAGGGATGTCGGCACTCGGACGGAGAGGTGCTGCTCAGGTGTATAACAGATGCCCCCTAATGTGTGAGGTCAGAAGGAAGCGATGGCCAAAATACATTATAATAGTTAGCATTGAAGAACTCAGAAATCCAATGGAGTAGAGAGAGTACCTAAAACAAATACATAATAATGCCATATACAAAGTTACATCTGAGGATGCTATGTTCAATATTCTGGAACACTAGATCCTTTACAATATTTGATTACATCATATGATACGGGTAAAAACCATGTATATTACAAAGGTGGATCGAAGCCACAATATATGATAATGATGAGTCTTCAAAGATCTGGAAGCTAGGTAGATAGATCGAACATAATCTTGCGCAACTTAGTCCATAAGTGTGAACTAAGGTCTTCATAAAGGATCCCAAAGAACCAGTACAATCCAAGCCATGTGAATAAGGGTAAGTTGAAGTCGAACATGGAAAGGATTCAACAGTTTGTCAACCAATAGGTGATAATTAACAACTGAAGCAAAGGATTTCACCAATAATTAAAGTGAATCCTGAGGTACGATCGTCAAAACTCTAGGTCTTCGCCATCAGGAAGTACTGAAAACGGAACCATGCTGTGATAGGGAAGGCAACAGATCCTCCAACGGATCACAAGAGTGACTAGGAACTGGGAAAAATAAGGGAGACACAAATAGATAACATATATAACAATGATGGGATCAGGTGATAGATCAGACATTGGGTATAGTTCTTGAACAGTGAGCACAACACAGAGATGACCCAAGGCAGCATACAACGGATAGATAGAACAACTAGACTTATCTGTCATGTAGGAGACATGATCATATTCCCCAGGTATAATGGACAAGAGGAGGAGTAAGAAACTCAAAGTGATAGTTGAACACAAGTGTATACTGAAACATGGATATCGGAAAGCAAAGAGTGCTATGTTCAAGGACGACATGTTGCCATTACTGAAAACAAGAGAAAACTTCTTCCTTACCTTCCCTGTTAAATTTTAACGAGTCCAGGAAAGTAAACTCAGTTCCCTCTTCATTTTTTAACAAGCTTGAAGAGATGGGAAAATAATGCTTGATACACTGATTCGTGGATTTAATGAGCCCGAATTAGTACATGCTCAGCCGGTATTTTCACATTTAGAGAGTCTAAAAATTCCAAAGAAGACTCCAGGGGGGTCCTTTTTCGTCCAATTTAGTCTCCTGAGGCCGAAAAAGTATAAAACAAACCACAGAAGAACTCTCTTAACTTCCAAAGAAGAAAAGGTGAACCTTTTTCGTACTTAGTCAGGGAGGTCCGAAAAAGGTTAAATTACCACCTACCCAACGCTCCTTCCAGAACAACATAGAATAGCTTGAGTTTTACGAGTGTGAAGGAAAGCAAGATCACTCGGAAAGATCCATTTGGTTATGAGAAATGGGGCTTACAACAATAAACTCATTGCTTTGTTCTTTAGTGTTTAACGAGCATGACAAAGACACAAAGTACACTCGAAATCTTTTTCATGTTTGGGTCCAGAGCATGAAAAAGAGAAAACTAAGCTCAAACCGGGTGTTCCTTTTCCATAAATTTAGTCCCTCGGGTCCGAAAAAGTGATAAACCTATGCCTGAGAATACTCTTCTCAATTCAAAAGAAAAGAGAGTGATCCTTTCTCGTATTATTCCGCATGGTCTGAGAAAGAGATAACCTACCACCAATGCAGATGCCCGTTCACATATTCTTAACGAGCTTGAATGGACAAGATAACTCGGTAGTCAAGTCTATTTTGAAGGAGTCAGACCTGGGCCTAAATAAACTCCATAAGGTCGGGGAGTCCTATAAAGGGATAGCTTGTAAAAAGAGGTTCAGAAGAAGCTCTATTTGGCGTGAAAAATAGCTAAGAGGACACCCCTAGACCTGAAACAATGGCGACATGAGCAGCAGAGGATGACAAAGTCATATAAAGATGATACTCATGAAATAAGGGCCCTAGCCATGGAAGAACAATGGTAGAGACAAGGGACTAATGGCTTAGAATACCATAGTCTGTGGCAAAATGTTAAATACTAAGGTTAATGTGGAGTGATAAGATGCCAACATGTGTTGGAAATAGCGAAACCACCCTATTAGAGCAACAACATTTTGTAAAAGTTGATAAACCTATTCCAGGGGACAAAAGTATGGCATTAGTTAATTAGCATTTCAAACTATAGGATAAAAACCCACTTTTTGAAATATTATTTCTATAAATAGAATGAAAATTAAAACATTTCATACCATTTGAACTTTTTGACCCATAAAGAGCAAGAATACCCTCTACCTTTGATCGATTGCCGAGGACAATTGGACCGTCAGAATCAGGAACCGTTACCTTCAGGTAACTCTACACCCTAAGCCCTTTAATTTGATCCAAACAAATTGTAAAATTAATGGTGAATTCATTATTTATGAGCAGCCCAAAACTACCACAGTGCGCATTTGCCGGTTGCTACATAGGAGAGTCGCGAATGCACGTTTCATGCGCGGGTTGTCCAACTGGACAGTCGCGAATGATCCGTGACCTGTCTAAAGGGACAGTCTGGAATGCTGCGTAAAAGGGAAAAGCTTTAGAAATGTACAAATTTTTTTAAATTTTGATTGTAAAATACTGAATCCAAATTCTGTGTATTTGCCAGGAAAACATGGTTCTGGAGTGGAGAGAGAGAGAGCATGAAGCAATGGATCATGCAGCGCTCCAAAGCTTTCCCACCATACAAGCATTGAGGACTTGTGGTTTGCTGAATTTCTTTTGTACCTCGCCCATGCGGGCCAATGTCCGCATATTAGAATTCTTGGTCAATTACTGGGACCATGAGTTGGGTATGTTCAATATTCAGGGTGAGACCTTAGAGATTACCGTGGAAGATATCTACTTCATTACCGGGTTATCACAACGGGGAGCACCTATGAACTTGGAGGACATTGGCAGGGGTGGGGACCTCTTGAGTGTCCAAAACTATGATGACATGTTCTGTATACCAGGTACTCAGAAGAAAGGCAGCAGTGTTCTCATTGCAAACATATAGGATTTCACTCTGCAGGTATTGGCCAGTACTATTGTGAGACTTGCAGGGTCATTAGGGTTACATATGGCCACCAGGAATCAGATGAGGGTGGAAGTTGATTGCTTTAGAGGCGCTCTCTATGATTGGTGCTCAGGAATTGCCCCCATCATGAAGAGGCAATTATTTGACTGTAAGAGGGGAAGACGCAAGAACTTCGGCTATGTGAGTATACTAGTAGCGTTCTTCTTCGAGAGAGTGCCAGCTATGAGCCCTGCTATACCACTACAGGTCAGACATCCACGTCAACCGAGGCTGAGTTGGTGGGGAGATATCTTCCTCCGTCACGGAGGAGGAGATGTAGTATAGAGTGTATATGACGATGATTTTTACACATGGTGGGAACGACAGCTGCCGGCATTGGAGCAGTTTCCATATGCCGGGATGGATTTTCGAGGTGATCCCGATCTCATTCTCCCTCCAGGAGCAATATGGGGCGATATGGGTAAGTAATTTTTTAATTTTTTATCATTATCAAATTTTTATGAAATTTTTCAAATGATGGTGATATACATATGTACAAGTCTTAATCCGATTTATGTGTCAAAATGCAGATATTGGACCAGTCCGCCCTGAAGGGCACCCCCGCATGTTCGTGCATCCAGTTGTAGGAGGAGACCCAGGATTGGTCAGGGTACTCGAGGGGAAGCTGGCTAGGCTAACCCAATGAGTTCCCACTATACGGATCGAGCATATCCATGCGGCCATGCAGGAGTTTGTAGTTGGGGTTCCACCAGTTTGGCTACGTCTTTTCAGATGAGTAGCTAGAGCAGTACTTGTATACAGAGATGCGGTCGAGACTGCCGAAGCCGAGGAGGCTGAGGAAGCCAAGGTGCACAGAGATCATGGGGACCAAGGTGGTCCTAGTGGCCAGGGCGGCCAGGATTAGTTCTAGGGCATTTTTATGGATGATGATCCATATTTTTGTATATTTAGGGATCTATGGATCAGACTCGATCTATCTACAAACAGATTATTTTTACATATATATATATATGATGTTGGTTGTCGGCTTATTTACAAGTGTTTTTTATGTGTTTTCTGTAATTTTTATGGAATGTGTGTGAGATTCCAATCCAAAATATAATTAGCATATGCATCAGTCAATGAATTTTGGTTTCGTGGAATATGATTGAAAGTAATAACTTCAAAATGTCTTTCCAGTAAACGAATTTGCATAAACTGACGTAACAAGATAGGATTTCGTACCTGATAAGCTCTATTGAGCTGGGAAACTACCAACTGAGAATCCAAACGGACATCAATATGGGTAATGCCATGTGACAAAGCATCCCATAGGAGCTCAATAACAGCCCTATACTCAGCAACATTATTAGAAGCAGGACCAAGACAAGCGCCACTCGCGGCAACAAGCTGTCCTGTGGGAGAATAGATAACCCATGCTGCTGAAGCTAGGTTACAAGTGTGACGACTGGCGCCATCAGCGAAACCTACATACATTTGGGAAGACATTTGCAACAACCAGCAGATAATAAAAAACAAAGCTAACAACCTAATGTACATAAAATACATACAAGAAAATTACAAGAAAAAGTGCTAATCCTAAGCATAGTACTTCTTCAGGTAGAGCCCATTTCTAGGCTCAGGCAGCTTATTCCCATCATAATCAATCAATTCATATGCGCCTTTACTTAAAACCTTTGACACGACATAGGGTCCTAACCACATAGCCTTGAATTTTCCTGCCCCAAGAGGTTCTTTATCTTGGTCCCAAAGCAAGACAAGATCCCCTTCAGAAAAAACCCTAGGTTTGATCGTTTTATCATATTGAGTTTTAACCCTATTTTTATGAGCCTGGTTCACAGTCAATGCATCTCTACATTGCTCATCAAGGTGTTCTAAATGTAATAGACGTTCCTCAAGCTCAGTCGTATCAGGTAGCACATGAATGGCTATCTTCAAAGACGGGATTTCGCATTCAATCGGAGTGACTACTTCCACCCCGTGAACGAGTTGGAAAGGTGAAAAACCTGTGGCAGTCTTAACGTTAGTTCTGTAGGCCCAAAGAGTAGGATATAACATGATATGCCAATTAGAACGGGATGCATCAATCATCCGTTTAAGGATAGTTTTTAGAGTCTTGTTTATAGCCTCAACCTGACCATTTGCTTGCGGATAGTATGGAGAAGAATGTTCTTGTCTAAATCCGAGCATGGTGGTCAGTTCCGTCATCATGTTATTTTGAAGATGACTGCCATGGTTAGTGACAATCACTTTGGGAATACCAAACCTTGCAATAATCTGATTGAAAACAAAGAAAGCTGTTGTTTCCCCGTTGTCTTTAAAAGTAGGCATTGCCTCTGCCCATTTCGTAAAATAGTCGACAGCGACAATGATGTATTTGTGCCCCCCAGCCAAGACTGGGTTGCAGGTCATATAATCAATCCCCCATTTCATGAAAGGGCCTACCGAGACAACAGGAAATAAGGGAGCAGGATGCGACCGCATCTTTCTGGTGTAAAGCTGACAAGGATGACAGCGCTTCATGGCTTCCACACAATCTTTAAAGATCGTGGGCCAGAAATAACCGGCACGTAATATCTTTTGGGCCATTGCTAACCCAGATAAATGACCCCCACACGCTCCGCTATGAGAATCATTTAGGACAATCTCCAATTCCTCATGATTAAGGCAGCGATGCAAGATAGAATCTACCCCCCGTCGATATAATGTATCTCCTATAATGAGGTAGTTTTTGGCATGAAGACGTAACTTACGTCATTCCTCCCTAGAGTAAGCGGCAGGATACTTCAAAGTCTGGAGATATATAAGAATATCCCCGTACCAAGGATCAGAGGATGATATCAGGAAGATGTGCTCATCTAGGAATGAGTCATCTTCAACAACTATATTTTCTTCAGTGGGAAATTCTGCTATTAGCTCAGCAAAAACTAAGGACTTTTTAGACTTGGCGGACTGAAAATCCAGGTCAAACTCCTGAAGAATGACTATCCATTTCTTAAATTTTCCCCCAACAATCCATCGGGATAAAACATATTGGAAAGGATTTACATCCGCCACTACTGTAGTGGTCCTCAGTAAAATGTAGTGGCGCAGTCTCTGAACAGCATAAACAGCTGCTAAGGCTAACTTCTCGACGTGGGAATATCTAAGCTCAGGTCTAGCCAAAGCACGGCTAAGATAATAAATGACATGCTCAACAAGCTTATCGTCCTCTTGAACCAGAACTACCCCAATGGTTGACTCCGACGCGACCAGATATAATATGAAATCCCTAGAATAATCTGGTGGACGTAATAAAGGAGCCGACAGCAAAGCTTTTTTCAATGCCTCGAACGCAAGTTGTGCGGTTTCATCCCATACAAACGGAGTGTCTTTTTTAAGCAAGCGCATGAAACCTTTAGTGATCTTGGCATAATTAACGATAAAACGTCGAAGGAAGTTAGACTTTCCTTGCAGGCTTTGAAGTTTCCTGAGAGAATGAGGAGGAGGTATATTTACAATGGCCTCAACTTTTAAGGGATCCACCTGGATGCCTCTACTAGAGACATTGAATCCGATTAATCTCCCTGACTCGACGCAGAATACACACTTGTGGGGATTCAAGCGAATTTTATAATATCTGCATCGTTCAAAAATTAACCGTAAATGATCTGGATGTTGAACTCTCTTGCGAGAATGTGCAGGCAAATCATCAAGGTAGGGTTCGACAATGGATTTTGTATCATGAAAAGCAAAGTTCATGGCTCGTTGAAAAGTAGCCCCAACATTTTTCAATCCAAAGGGCATTTTTCTATACGCGAATGTACCCCAAGGGAAAATAAAAGCAGTTTTATGCTAGTCTTCTGGTTTGATTTGGATTTGATTATAGCCAGAGAAACCATCCATAAACGAAAAAACCTCACTCCCTGCACATGCATCTATGATCTGGTCAATAAATGGTGTAGGGTAGTTGTCCTGAGGACAGGCTTTATTTAGATCTCTAAAGTCCGTACAAACGTGAATAGTCCCTTTCTTTTTATCAACAGGAACAGGGTTAGACACCCATCCAGTCAAAGCTATGGGATATATAAAACCAGCTTTCAAGAGATTTTCAACTTCAGCCTTCACAGCCGCCGCTTTACGTGGGTTCACGGGTCTCAATTTCTGTCGAACTGGCTTAGCATCAGGGTAGGTTCGGATTTCATGTTGAACAATAGATGGATCAATTCCTGGCATCTCCTCATATGACCAAGAAAAGATATCGCGGAATTCCTTGAAAAGGGCAGTGTAGATGGAAATCTCCTCCGGAGAGCAGTTTGCACCTATATAGATGTTTTCCACGACATCTGGATTTACAGAGATGTTGATGGGTATAGTGGCGGAAATGTTTGCCATATTCCCCTCGGCAAACACCCCTTTCCTGGGCAAAGGGTTGATAGGTACCTCAACATCTTCTGACAGTCTCACTTTAAACTCTTGGTTTTCTATCTTGCTTAGATCTGGAAGAAAATAGGATCGATTATGAAGATCCTCACAAATCTTATCACGTCCACTCATGGCTTCCAGAATAGCCTCATCCAAAGGTAAAACTGTATCTAAGCAATCTATGGAATGTGAAGAGTTTTCTGCCCATGCAGGAAAATAGACCTCTTCCAGATCATCTGAGACTAATAAAGGATTTGGAACGGGATCAACAGTGGCTTGAGTGATGGCTTGATAGGCCACTTCCACTACCGATAAGGGCACTTCAGGTTCATGGGGAGTTGGGAGAACCCAAGGATCAGTCCTATTGACAACCGAAGCGATGGACTTCCCCACAGTAGTAGAACCAATGTAGTTAACCGAGGCTGGAAAATCGAATGTACCCATCAATGATGTATACATTCTAGCCCCCAAGCTCTGTGCAGTAGGTTTTACCTGATCAACCAATGGCACAGTGGATTCCTTAGACTCTAAATGGCCTTTTCAGGTAAAATCAAGTTGGTCACAGTAACCAACTTGCCCTCATGTGGAAAAACCACGACACGAAGAATAGCCGATGCAACAACAGTCATTGCATAAGTCCAATTCCTTCCCAGAAGCAAATTGTAGTCCAAGGGAGCATCAATCACTTCTAATTCAACAGACACTGCTTTCCCTGCCAACTTAAGCTCGAAAGCGGGCAAGATACCATGCGGACGGAAGGATCTTCCATCGAAAGCAGTAAGCAAAGTGTTTGATGGGACCAGCTCTGGGGATCCAAGAGCTTTCCAACAGGCCAGGGACATAACACATGTAGAAGCTCCCTCATCAACAACTGCCCTTCCAATGGTCTTACCACCATGGACGACATCTATTGATAGGGCTACATGGTAAGGCAGGTGAATTTTGACATCAGACAGATTGAATTTCGCCATGAGACTCGAAGAATCCATGCTACCTAAAGCTGCTAAGAGAGCATCCCGTTGGGCAGGACAACTCTGAAGCACTTCTAAAGATAACATTGCACAAGGGGTTTGAGCTAAGTCTTCAAACACAGAGTAGTTGGAAGCAGCCCTAGAATTTGGGTTATGCAAAGTCTTCTTAAAGACACCTTTGGGTATCTTTGGCATAATCTCGGCAGGTTTCTCTATAGTGAGAGGGTTGGAAGGTTCAACTACAGCTTTACCCTTCTCATCAGTCTCTTTTTCATAGTTTTTGTTCATGTTTTGCAACCAAGTCGAGGATCGAACCATGTTGATATAATTAGGGTCAAGGGCAGTTTGAGTGCCCCCTGCTATGGTAGAAGCTGAAGCAGAATTCTGTCCTTGGGGAAAAGGATCCTTCAAGACAGTCGGTTGTTGAGCTTTGAGCAGCTTCTGGGCTTGATCCATGAGGGGACAAAGGTGAGTAAGGTGGTCCTCTTGGCACAACTTACAAGGGAACTTGACCTTCTTTTTTTCTTTTTTGCCCCCATCAGCATTGTTTGCGGGCTTTGGCTTGTTTTGTTTTCCCTCTCCCTTTTTACCCTTATTTTTCTTCCCACTGGGCTGCTGATTGCCCTTCTGAGAGGTTTGAGCAAAAAAATTTGCATTTTGGGGAGAGGGGGCAGCCTTTGCTGCCTCCGCCGTAGACTGTTGAACAGACAACTGGTGAATTTTCTTGGTTAAAGACTCTACGGTGGGAGAGTTCACAGACCCAACCACACCATCAGCATGGGGTCCAGGCTTAGGCTTCTCCACCTCATGCGAAGGCCTCGGTGCCTCAGGGATGATCTCATATAAGATCCCAGACTGTGAGTAAATCAAGTCTAACTGTTGGGCCCTGAGTATGGCTTCTTCTTCACTCGTAACTCCTGATGTGGAAACATCCTTAGATATGTATGGAAACAATGATTTAAGGAACCATTCTTATAGAAACTCAGGAGGAATGGTGGCTTTGATAAGGATCTTTCGCCTCCTCCACTCTTGGATATGATCCGAGATGTGGGTAGCCTTGTTTTGTCTAAACGTAGACAACAAGTCCGTTCCGAAATCATATCAAACCGGAAGCTGAAAGTGGCTAAGGAAAGCACTAGCCAAATCCCAGAAACTACTAAAGGCAGCATAAGGCAATTCAATATACCACTTAGCCGCCGTACCTGTCAAGGTCCTCTGGAATAGCCTCAATCTAATTGAGTCCTCATTCAACGAATTTGAAGAGCACCATAAGTGAAAAGTGGTGGCATGTGCCCCAGGATCTTCACCAGTTTTACCTTCGAACTTAGGGATATCCGAGGGCAACTTGGTGGGAACAGGTGGCCACAAGGGGTCATGCCTCACCGGGTCATTCATCAACTTTGATAAGTCTGGAAAGTTTAAAGTTGCCAGGAAAGGAATTTTGGGCCTAACTGGTGCACTAGATGTGCCAACTTGGGGATTAGAGGGTCCTACCCCCGAATGCCCATGGGTAAAAGTGGGGTTTCCCCCAGACACCGGTTGTGAAGTGGGAAGGTTGCTTTGAAACGGATTCCATTCATAAGCCACATGATTTTGGGTGGGAGGTGCGGTGTAAGTGGTTCGGGCCGTCCCCATAGAAGCAGGGGTCTAAAAAACTGGAGCAAGTATCCCTCCTCTAAACAACGAAAAGGGAGAGCTCATGTATGGGACCGAAATAGGGGTTTGGAAGCTCTGCCCGTAAGAGGTGTTGCTCCCAAACTGCACTCCTACATATGAAGGAGATGGACCTACGTATGGACTGGATGGGGGAATGTGCCCCCCATTCCAAGGAAATCCTTGGACATAAGCTGAGGATCCTACCGGACCACTCTGAGTAGTGTAAGGAAAGGAAGAAGGAATGGTAGGTATATTGGGGATCCCAGCAACCGTGTTACCAGAAATACCTCCTATGTTGGAGTGAACCGGTGGTTGAACCACCCGGCTCGCTGGAGTTAAAGGTGTAGAAGGAAAACTAGATCTAGGGGCACTAACCGGGGGAGGTAGTACCCCTTCAACCGGAATGGTTGAGGTAAACACAAAAGAACCTTCTTCCGCAGAATACATGACTCTACTCACAGGGACACCTAGCACTGGTGAATCAAATGGTCTAACCTGCACGATCACAGGATCGTTCAAATCAGTCAAGGGGGACTTAAAATTTCTTGCAAACTCGTCAGTCTGCAATTCTTCTATCTCGATTGTATCAAGATTAAAGCTGTTAGCAATGAGTTCTGGTTCACCAAGAGTCTCACTTATTCCTACAGGTTCAAATGAACCCTCTGTGTCTAATCTCCGCCTTTGAGGTAAAGGTGGAGGCTCCAATGCAGTGATAGGAGGAAGGTTTCTCAACCTTCTTGACCTTCTAACAGGTTGGTCCTCCAGAATTAAAAATTTGACTAATCACACCCTAAGGCCAACTAAACACAAGCAAATCCACAGAGCATACACTAAAAAATTCCTAGAGTCTCAAGCAATCAAAACAGGGTAAAATATATGCTTTCCCGAAGAAAGCTGATGAACGATTATTTGGCGTCCTTGAGGTGGTTCTTAGGCACAAGCGAAGGAATCACCGACCACCCTCCTACACTTTCCACAAGGGTTACCTTCCAAGCCCATTCAAGGTGAACCAGAAATAACCTTTCGGTTTACCTAGGTATGAACCCTAAAAGACAAGAGACTAAAGGCTACCTTGACAATACCAGCTGTCTGGGGGGACAGTCGTCAGCCGAACTCGTACGCATGGGCAGGGTAGCTGAGCCTGAAACTCTATCTAGGACAGAATCCCTAGATGCGTAAAATTCATGGGTTAGGTTTTGACAAGGATTCGGAGGGTTATCTCCTCTATCCAAGCCTCCACGCGGCCTAGTGCTTAACTCCCGTTTGAGAGGAGCTTCCCAGATACAGTGATAGAATCAAGGATTTACCTAACGAAAATTCCACTACGTCTGAGTTTATAACTTGTGGGAAGTTTACACTTCCTATCCCACAAGTCTAGCCTAAGCTAGTAGGTGAAAGGCCCCTAAAAATAAAACTTACTAGTAAATTTTAATTTATGCGTTTATTTTAGAGGGCTGTTTCTTACTCAAGAGGAAATGGAAGTGATATACTGTATGGTGTTTTGACTCAAACAAGAAATAAATGAAAGTAAAGGTGCATTCAAAGCAAAATACTACTATAAAATAAACTTCTTTTCATTTTTCAAATATGTATTGATGCAATGAAAGCAATGATAAGAGAAACTAAGCCTTTATTTTTGTATTTTTTGAGATAATATTTTTAAAATGAAACAAACACTACTTATGAAAAATCACAATGCAAAAGATTAACTATGTTTTCTTTTCACGTTTAAAAATGCTCAAAAACTACTATGCATCTACAATGCACTCTACCTGAGTAAACTTGGAACTTATAAACTGTAAAAAAGCAACAAACTGAAACGAACAGGCAAACTGAAGCAGTAAACAACCAATAAAGGAAGGCTAGGAAACCTAGCTTGGGTGCAAACAATGACAAAAAATCACTGCAGACTTTAAAAAGGGCAAGTGACAACCAGCCACTATCAAATGACAGATTGGAAAAACAGAGTCCAAGACCCTGATCACTGATCTGGACCATAACACTTTCACCTAGTACCCAAACAGGCCAAAAACTTCAAAAAGCAAACAGTAAATAAACCAAGTAAAAAAGGACTCAAGGGATTTCGAAAAAGCTTTAAGTATGATCACCCAGGGTATTCAAACAAACTACCCAGCACTCATAAGGAAAATCCACTCAGAAAACAGAGATCATAACAAGAAAAGAACAAGCAAACTTTACTTCAAAATCTCAACTTCCACATGTATTCGCGACTGTCACTTGGCGCAACTTGCAAATGATTCGCGACTATCTAGAAAGACAACCCGCGAATGCACAGTAGTATTCGCGACTGTCTATAAAGACAACCCGCGAATGCATGTGAAATTTTTCTCAAAAACAAGGAAAAAATCAAAGGAATTTCAAAGGCTGAGTCAAGTGAAAACCAGGATATAAAATCACACACTGACTTCCAAGCAAAGACTGGTCAGGGACAGAAAAACCTACAACAGTCTAGGGCTTCCCCAGCGGAGTCGCCATTTCTGTTGTATGGAATAATACACCTAATAACCGAAGGTCGGGGTTACCAACATACTCAAACACTTGCATACAATTGACTCTTGAAGTACAGAATAGGAAAAAGGAGGGTTAGAAGGACTTACTTGTTAAACGAAGTTCGATCCTTGCTATTCTCTTCCTCACTGTTCCACTTCTAGAATCTCCAAGATTGCTCCTCTTTCACCTGTCAAGAAACACTCTTCTAGATACAAGATGATTCATGTACATATAAGCAAGTTAGATAAAACATATATCATACTGAAATATAAACATTCATCCAATCACAAGACATGAAACACATATGGAAGAAGTAATCTCTTTATTATCAATAATGGGAAGAGTTAAGGTTACAACCCAGCGTCTGAGACAAGGACTCCTCTGCAACCAAGGGATTCTGAGTTCAACTGCTCCAAAGACTTCTGTATAAACTCCACCAGCATAACTTTGCTCTCCAAATGTAAGTAACCCACACCCTCCCCAAGGCCTGTATTTATATGGGTGAAATAAGGCAGTTCTCGAAGGTTGGGGAAGTTGTGGCAGTTGAGGAAATTAAGTTAAATGACTTTAACTAATCTCCAATCAACAAAAGTTTTTATGTTTTAATGTTTGAGACATATACGCGGGTATGCAGTAGAGCAACCTGCGAGTGATTCGCGGCTTAGTATGAGAGCAACCCGCGAATATAAGGATGCGCGACCTGTAACAACCGAGACTTGCGAATGATGCCCGAGTTGTATAATAGAAAAGTATAGAATACATATCAACATGGTTAAATGACAAAGTAACTAGGTGGATGGTGAGAGAATGTATTTCATGATAAACCAAGCTATAGTGTTTTGGGCAAACCTCTATCCATAGGTGTCCTTT